>VCRD01006986.1:0-13395 GCA_006783055.1 Trinorchestia longiramus
GGTTCGAACCTCACACCTGCAACACAAAAAAGACAGCATGTTAGCAACTGCTAAAGAGTGAGTACATTTTTTGAGACACCCTGTATTTGGGGTTATCTGGATCACGAGTTTTTACGAGCTGCGTCCTTTACATACTGTGCTCTTGCCCTTGTTCAGTTGTAGCCAATTCTGTTTGCCTACAACTGTGTTTCCTGGTACCATTTCAAAGCTCGCTTTCGTTCGACATTGGCCACGACGCAGTCATTGTTCCACCAGGAGACGCGATGCTTAGGCAGACTACCGCAAGACATTGGGATGACAATGCTTGCCGCAGTCTTGAGAGTTTTGGTGACGACCTTCTACTCGGAATGCGCTTCCATGATACACACTTGTGCACTTGTCAGGAACTCGATACTACGAAAATCTGGTTGTACATCACTCTGCACATCATGGACAAGTTACCTAGGACTATGTTCCAGTTCTTCAATGATACGAGACTTGTTGCAGCGACACGGTCTGCAACACTCACTGGTCAGTTCATACGATTATTTGGCTGTAGGCCAATTATACTGGGATCTCTGCTTGATCTGGCTAAGCGTACTGCTGTAAGAACGCTGGGTTTTCTTTGAGGGGTCTGCGTTTTTCCAACACACTAAAACACGGGCGTGACACCAGCTGCTCACTATACGCTTTGTCATAGCTCACTCTGTGGTTGGTCTGTGTGGTAAGTACTTCTTCTAACTCAAAGTAGAAACATTCACGAGAACCAGCCGGGCGCTGTTTGTCTCAATTGGCACGTCTAGGAGGATTTAAGGCAGCTCCTGTTGGTCCTGGGTACAAAATGCACACTCTTTTATGTCGTGTTTATTTGGGGCTTTGAAAACTAGTCCATGTCGGACACACTCCTACTGTAGTAGGTGGTACATGCACACACTCTTCCCGAGGACCGGCATGCTTTCGCTCCGCGTCCATACTTCACGCATTTGAAACAATGGCGCGGCTCTGGAATATATGTATTGTCGAACACCGCATACCGTCCGTCCTACTTACACAAATCGTAGCAAGATGCTCCGGTTAAATTTCAGGATGTATATTGAAGAAGGTAGCAGGGTGCCACTGTCCATCCTCTTCATCATTCAGTACAGTACCTTCACATCACTGTCGTCACTCCTTCAAGAGGCGCTCATCAGAATAGTGAGGATGATTTCCATACCAGATACTGTCTTTTTGTTCCGGCTACCGTGCGCAGCCATTTCTACGCTCCCACTGGCTAGGAGGTGGATACTCAAGATGGCACAATTTAGACCCACATTTCGCATTTCCATAAGGATGATATCACTCACTGTATCAATGATCTAACCTGGCTACTTCCCATCTTACATCACAAGTCACTGTGGGCCTCGATAACATTTGTGGGAAACCATCATTGGCTTTAATATCGAAGGAGTATTTATACTGTGTGGGCAGTGTTAGTTTATCGCTTTCAGAAGGTAACACCCCAGCCAAGAGGCGCAGTTGCCTACCACGACGGCCCCCCCCCCCGGTGTGGCTGACTCTCCCTTCTCCATCTCCCACCGTGAGCATCAGTAGCTTCAGTTCTCACCGTCTGTCGTTCATGTGGTCCCAAGGTTACTACATTAGTTACCAGTGGCCTGACTGCAGCAGCACCTCCACTCGCCGGGAGGAAACTGTAACTGTCCGAACTTGATCGGGTCTTCCAGGGTCAAGTTCATCATGAGAAGACCAGGGTCGTCACCCCCTGCCACGCAGTTTTGGCGGAAGACGCCATTGAGAGTTAGTCATAACTTAATCCGTACGTCAAACAGATACCATTATAATTGGCCTCAACAAGAGGATCTCTGATGCTGGGCACGAGAAATACCGATGGGACCATTCTCTTGCACGAATATAGCATCAAACCCATTGGATCAAGGAGGTTGATGAGCTTGACTAAGCGTAGAACTAGGACACCACTCTGTCGCAGAGCATTTAAACAACAGCCCCCACCGTCCCTGACTCTCCCTCAGCTATCCATTGCCGTGACTGATAAAATTATCAAAATGAGACTAGCTCTCCGCCAGTTTTATTTATTATAGAGGTCGGTCAAAGGCGATTTTAAGTCAATGACTAATTGGTTCAATGCTACCCCCGATAGTCAGGGGGTACACAGTGCAAGATCAATTTCCGTATCGCAACCTCAATTTCGGCCGCACATCAATTTCTGTGGTGCAGCATCAATGTCCATGACGCATTTTCAATGTCCATGGCACAACTTCAATGACCATGGCACAACTTCAATGTCCATGGCACAACTTCAATGTCCATGGCGCAACTTCAATGTCCATGGCGCAACTTCAATGTCCATGGCGCAACTTCAATGTCCATGGCGCAACTTCAATGTCCATGGCGCAACTTCAATCTCCATGGCGCAACTTCAATCTCCATGGCGCAACTTCAATCTCCATGGCGCAACTTCAATCTCCATGGCACAACTTCAATGTCCATTGCGCATCTTCAATGTCCATTGCGCATCTTCAATGTCCATGGCACAACTTCAATGTCCATTGCGCATCTTCAATGTCCATTGCGCATCTTCAATGTCCATTGCGCATCTTCAATGTCCATTGCGCATCTTCAACGTCCAATGTGCATCTTCAAATTCTGAAACAACTTTAACTTCTGCGGCGCAACTTTAACTTTTAGGCCCAACTTTAACTTTAACTTTTAAGGCGCAACTTTAATTTGTAAGGTGCAAATTTAACTTTTAAAGCGTCCCTTCAACTTTTGACGCAGGGTATTTACGGCCGGACGGAAGTCCGGTAGTGGCGACTACATAGTTAGTCTAATTATAAGAACAACACTATTAATCCTCTTTTTGCGTAATTTAATTGTTGATAATAGCCCTCATACAGTCACGTCATTAACTGCAATCTCCGCTAACATACCCAATTTCCCTTTATTTTTGTCCGTTAAATCGAGGTATGAATGTAGACTACAGAGACAGTCTCAAAAGATGAGTTCAGCCTCAGAAGATAAGGAGTTCAGCCTCATAAGATAAGGAGTTCAGCCTCAGAAGATAAGGAGTTCAGTCTCAGAAGATGAGGAGTTCAGCCTCAGAAGATAAGGAGTTGTCTCAGAAGATAAGGAGTTCAGTCTCAGAAGATGAGGGGTTCAGCCTCAGAAGATAAGGAGTTCAGCCTCAGAAGATAAGGAGTTCAGTCTCAGAAGATAAGGAGTTCAGTCTCAGAAGATAAGGAGTTCAGTCTCAGAAGATGAGGAGTTCAGTCTCAGAAGATGAGAAGTTCTGTCTCAGAAGATGAGAAGTTCTGTCTCAGAAGATGAGAAGTTCTGTCTCAGAAGATGAGGAGTTCAGTCTCAGAAAATGAGGAGTTCAGTCTAAGATAAGGAGTTCAGCCTAAGATAAGGAGTTCAGTCTAAGATAAGGAGTTCAGTCTAAGATAAGGAGTTCAGTCTAAGATAAGGAGTTCAGTCTAAGATAAAGAGTTCAGTCTCAGAAGATGAGAAGTTTAATCTCAGAAGATGAGAAGTTCAGTCTCAGAAGATGAGAAGTTTAGTTAGAAATACAATTATTTCAGAGGATAGTGTCATTTCATAGCAAGATCATTTTTGAGTACATCATTTAGTCTATTTATTTTTTCTTTTAAATCACTTCAGCACACAAAGCTTTTCCATTAACTCCAGCATTATATGGTATTGGAGAAAGTTGATCCACTCAAATGCATCTCAGATTTTTTAGTGGAAAGTTTTTTTATGCAGTTTTAGCATAGTTGAGGAACAGAATTCTTAACTTATACTAAGATAATAAGTTTCATTTTACACATATGTAATTTCATGCCTGCAGACTTGAAGTAACTTTGGGGTACTTATTTAGATAATGATACATTAAAATTCTGAGATTCAAAATATTATATAGATTATCATAATTAACAAATTCATAAAAACATTAAAGTCGAAGTTTAAAAAGCACTGACCAAGCTCTAACCTTACTTCTATCAAACTGTTAAGCTCATGATTAATTTTGAAATTGAATAAGCTACAGAATTGAACCTCAATTTCTTGTTCTAAGTTTAGAGATCTGTTGTTCAAGATATTTGTTAAGGATTACATAGAAATTTTTATTTTGAAAAATTAATGCTTACCTGTGTAAATTAATCACACTATTCAACAAAATGTTTACAAAAACTAAAGTACCATATTTAAAAAATATCCATATATTAATGAATAATTGGAACATATTTTTGAGCCCAATTTTATCACTCAATTTATAAGAATCTATTTTTTTGACCCAAATTCATAAGAATCAAGTAGGGTTTGCTCATTGTTTACATTTAATTTCCAAATGTTAACTCAATAATTTTTCAACTTGTACAAAATATCCAAAAACCCTCATTTTTAAATTCTTTTCATCCCCTTTTGATATTATTTTCATAGCTCACAGGTGAAAAAATTAATGTAGCCTATCAAAACAAAACACAATTACTAAATGCCTAAAGGCAAGCCTTTAAACAATGCCTATAATCTAATCCTTCAGTCCAGTAATTATTTTAAGTAACAACATTTCAACATCTGACTATTGGGTACTTACAGATACAACGCCTATTACTAATGGTACTTGTACACTCACATGCGGCTGTTACTGTTCAGTTCAAACTATGCAGTTACAAATTACTTAAACTATGCACGGTTTCCTAAGCCAGTGAACACGAAAAAACATCAATTTAAAGTAACTAAGAATATGTAACATCCATCCTTAGGCATTGCAATGATAAATTTAAAAAAAACATTCTCCTATTGTGGCTACATCGGCAACTCCACACCCCATTCCAAGAAGGTCAATGACAGCAACATTAAAGCAGAGAAACGGATAAGCCAGCTTAGGTACGGAAGTCCGTTATTACGAGCTAATTCGGATCTGGAACCCTTAACAATTCTCCAAACAACTCGCAAGAAGTTTATGTTATGTTAATACCTGAAAGATAGTTAACAACACTAAACTCGTTGATAGCTGAAATATCTTCATTTTGAGTGATGGTGCAGATTAAATTCACTGTGATAAACAAAGGCAGTACGAAGTCAATCCTTTCGGTAGCAAATAGAGAGCATCAAACAATAGCATGATATAAAAAACCTGAAACTATAGGTTCATCTGTCTTTTGCTTGTCTTTCTCTCATGACCAAAGTATTGGTATATCAACTTTTAACGTATATGAATAAATCGAACCTAAATATTTTAATCAGTTGGTTAAAAGAATGACTAAAAGTATTTAAGATGTTCCACTAAACATCACTCAAAACAAAACTGAGAGAATAACAAGCCGAACGTTGCTTTTCGGGTTTTGCTTCACGAGTTAAAAGCTATCTGCAGCATTAAATAGTAACAGCTTTGTGGAAAATTTCGAACCCAATGAGACACAGTGGTTTGGGAACGTCTGTGTTACCCCGATATTAAAAAAGTATTGTTTCGAGTACTATTTTACGGCGCCAGTATCAAGCAAAAGTACAAGCTGGTAGAAGTTAGTGTGATTAGTTAGAACGTATTCTTTAAAGCGTTTAAATTAATAAAAAAACAATAAACACTTTGTAAGTGGCAGAAAATGTATTACAGAAGACATAGTAGGTAGTCGTCGGTCAACCTCAATATCGACGAAATTTAACTTCTAGAAAATCCCTTGGAGGATTTGGCTTTTCAAAGAGACTCATACCCAGAAACACCAAGCAAAATTCCGTGCGTTCTAAAGGTAACACAGATCATTAATACTCATAACTACTAATCATATGTTCATACCTCAACTACCGAGTGCTAACAGTGTGTTTCTCCTCTCGGCTAGCTTATGCGTTATAATGATATATTATGATGATTCACATTTCATTGAACATCAGAGCACTACACGTATATCGTAAACACAGTTGTAGAGACGTTAAAAATGTCCTGTCTTGTCATTGTGATCGAATGAAATCGTGTTACGTTATCCTATGGACGGGGCATGATGATATGGTAAGGGAGAAGATGACCCACTAACGGGACACGCTGTATAACGGCGCGAGCGCTGACCGTTACTGACTTGACCTGGCAACTGGAGTCAGGTCACAGGGGCCCGGACGCAGGATCGCTGGGTACGGAGAGATCTGAGAGATCAGTACCCGCAGCTGCGCGGTGGTTGTATATTGTTCGGAATGCACGTGCGTCAGATTGGCCTTATCTTTACTTCTCTCTCTGGTCGGAAACAGTTGGAGAATCAATTGGCTTATGAAAATATGCTCTAAGAATTACACTGGCATGACGAATTGAGTTAACAGGGATTTCATCTTCATGATGTATGTGAAAGAAGATTGATCAAGCGTCGACGTTCGAAATAAATTATCACGGAAATTTTTGTTTATTGTTTTTAGATTTACTTGTAATGGAAACAAGATAAATGCATAAATACCTATAAACTAAAGAGCTAACCTGTATACGCAATAAGATGTCGTGGTCCACCAGGATTGTTCTTACTGGAATCAGCCACGTTTCAAAACATAGTTTCCTCCATGGTTTCTTCTGAAGGAATAACCCGGCTGTGCCCTTTTCGGTCATAGAGGGTCGTTGAAACTGAAATTCGGAAACAATGGTTACTGGAAGAAACGTAAGACCTTTTTCCAATGCCTTTTAGCAAGTGACTAGCAACTCCAAATGAGAGAATATAAGCGTTTATTTTTTTGTGCGAAACATTATAAGCCGGAAGCAATGTGTGCACCATTGAACAGCTTTAGCATGTATTTACCGTCGTTCATGACAGTAACTTTACATTGATATGCGACAATTTTATGTAAATAATGCTATGTTGGCACGGTTTGCAACATCACGGCGATATATGCCATGCTGTTGTTGTGCTTCTCCACAGTCTAACTCATAGCACAGAGTAGACAAAGTAGCGTCAAATAGGGAGGTTGGCAGGACCACTATTGCTCAACCATTTTCAGGTGGTGGCGTCATACCTAGTCAGTATCCCAGCGGGCACCCGGCATATCAGTAAATCGTTTTATCTATTATTGGTTCATGTTTCTTACAGCGAAGTCAGTCACATTCTATGATAAAATTAGTTGAGTAGCACAGCGCATGAATCCGTATTACAGCCCTCACATTCGTTCTGGAACTGATCATGTAGTGCAGTAGTTCCCAAACTTTTTTGTCATTTCCCTCTGCACCCAGTTCAGCCATCCAGATTTCCTCCTTCATATATACAAGGGAAACAGTAATCAAAACACACCATGACTATTTGCTAATTTATTTTTAAAATGTACAGATATACTAACAAAGATATAGTTACCTACATAGTAAAGCAGATAGAGAGCAATTTGTAATAACTAACCGCATGGCCTCAGACATGAGAAAATACAATCGAGATTTTTTAATACTAAGAGGCAGTGTAAATTTTTCCCCCCCTGGTACCATCAAATTCCCCCCAGTTTGGGACTCACTGATGGAATGGAATGTCAAAACGAAGAGTGACAATTTGTGCAAAACACTGAATAAGCTCTAAATTTCTCACAAATTTCCTACTCTTTTCTTTGGTATTTATTTGAACACCGATATTGTTAACGCAAAATATTCGACATGCATTGCATTGCAAGGATTATTACACACTGCTAACTCAACCTTTTTAAATTTTGTGGCTAACTTTTTAATTAACGCGGAATCCAAATTATTTTGTCTTTAAATTATTCAATTCTTCTAAAATCCATTTGTTCTTCAACAGAGGTTCGTAATCAGGATTTACTTCTTTGACCCCTATATGATGAATATATATTGAATTTGATGTGAAGACTTTTTCTGTAGAACTTAATTCAAAAGATAACGAACATACTTGAAGTGAGCAATGGTGAACATCACTCCGAAAGTGGCAGTGGTGGCTCTGTTAGTAATCACAGCCTGCATCATCCTGACGTATAGTCCAGAAGTCAATTCGAGCAAGGAGCTCCAGTTATCTAAACTGAACATTGATGCCCTTGTGAGGACTCTGGGCAAGTCTAGATGGAAGGCATGGGATGGGAAAAACGGAAGTCCTGCGAGTGCAGATAATGAAGAAGCGGATCTGAAAACAAGGAACAAAAAGAAGAAAAAGAAAGGAGAAAAGAAACGCAATAAGGATTCCTCAGAAGACTCAGATAATCCATCGCAAAAGAAAATTCTCCTGCAGAAAGCAAATCGAGCAAAGAATGTACAGCAAAGAAACGTCGCATTTTTCTCAGACCCTCACGAAAATGAGCTTCAAAATAACTCTAACGCGCAGCTTCAAAACGGTACACGTCGTGGTCTCCAATTCCGGTCTGAGGTACTGAAAATCCGAGATGTGAACTACCCTGAGCGTCAGCGTAGACACAAAGTCTCTCCTCTCAAGTCTCTGCCCAAAGACGAGTGGTGGCCAGTCGTACTGGAGCCCACATATGGCAAATTCTTCGCAAATCTTAACCTGACATCCTACAGTGGCGAGGTAACTGCACTTGCCGCGGTTGTTCAGTATCCTAATTCAGCACCGAATTCAATCTATCTTTCTGATACGCTGATGTGATAGTTTTGTCCTAGTTTTTCGTTCTCTTAAGAAAGTCTTTTCAGCTGACCGCAACCAACGTTAGGATTTTGATATAAAGAGTGTCCAGCTAATAAAATCTCGTACTTGGTATGACTTAGTATTTTTTCCCTAGCTCAAAAACGCTTCCAATTAGGAATAGAAAAGTTCAGTCAGTAAAGCGTCTTCGTCCACTAGCCCCATCTCCTTTACATCCAGTGTTGCAGTGCATGAACATTCATGTGCGATCCTTTGCTTTTAATCTTAAGCAGGCTTTCGGAATCAAAATTTTAATATAATCGTAGATCTAGAAGTAAAATTCGAAGAATTTTTGGATAAAGTTGGAAATAAAAGGCTGAATCCCATACCTCATGAACAGGAAAATTGAACTGTTTACTTCGAATTACACAGCTCCAAAAAAAAGATTTGCAGGGATAGCCAAATATGTAATTTAAAACTAACCAACATTACAGGTCCTATTTCCTTTGAATGCGTCCAAATAGGAATCACTAGATTGATTTAAAGATGTACATTGCCTGTCTAGACAAGAGTCTAATCTGGGCTCAGTCACCTCAAACGAGGACCTTCAACGCTTTTCACAATCAGGATACTCATGTTGCCGTATGTTGTGTTTCCTCATGTTATTTTCCGTTGATTCTGTTTACATAGGGAATGCGTGTTCCTGATTCTACTGATGTCGTTCATATCCTGAACAGGACGCCGCGTATATACGGGAGCATTTGCCTACCTACGCTGGTCGGGCTCGCCAAGTGAGTGAGGTGTGCAGTGGCCTGCCGAGAGTCACACGCCATAAAGTCCTTATCAAAACGTTTGTTTTCGACACGCGACACACCCCCAATCTTGTGTGGTGCCAGCTGCCTAAGGTATGTAGTGTAGCTCAGCAAAAATTCTTGCCACATAGCACTTATAAGAATTTTATAATGAAAATTCTGAGCATCGCGTTAGGGAGGACTTTTTTCCCTGTAAAATATTATTTCAACCTCCTGTGAACCAGAAACTGGAAGTAATTTAAAGTCAGATATTTGTTGTAATGATGGTGTTTGAAACATGTATGTAAAATAGATAATATTGTTTTTCTGTTGCAACTGGAGGCTGGTGCCAGTAAAAACTCTATTGCCAATAATGCTAACCTACACTAAATAAAATTCAATATTATCATGTACGTGAAGCAAGTAACTTTGAAACATTATTAGAATACAATAATTCAGTAATATTATTGTTATTATTATTATAGCTGCTGCAAATCAGGGAGTGTATCTGTTGGGCGGACTGATATAGAGTATTTACTACACGAATTTTTAATAAAAATTGTCAAAACAGCATCAATTCACATACATTTAAATAGTTTTCCTACTTTGATGATAGTTAAGATTTTCGTAGAATTTTTTCTAATTTTAGACCCTAAGCGATTTTTATTTTATACTGTTTCATCAACATACGATGCACCAAATCATTATAATAAGCGTCCATGTGTTATGAATGAAAAAACTACAATTACACATTCGAATTATATTCTTGTATTTCACACCTCAGATAGCATCCTCGAGTTGGAATATGAATTTCTTGAAGCTCGGGCACGCGGATGACAAAGAAGATGTGAAGATTCCAAGCGAAGAGTTCGAGAACGAGGTGAGTTTGTGTAGAAGTAATTGTGTGTTCAGGCCAGCGATGCGTTTTTGAACTGAGCATCGATGATATCAAAATTTTGAAGCTAGGACTTTGTTCACATGTCAATAATCTTCGTTGGGACATAATAAAGGGTAAAATAAGTATCCATAACGGAATTGAGAGGTCAATTAGGTAAAAATTCAGTAAATAAAACGATCAAAACTCCCTGAGGACGAACTGAAGAAAAGCACAACCAGGAAAATAATCCTTGTAGTTGGTTTAAGCTAAAAAGAATTGTGAAAAAACTCCAAGAATACGTAATAATAAAGTGGCAGAGACGTAAGTCCAATAGTGTACACAGTCAGCGTTTCCCAACAGACTATCAAATTTATTGCTGCAATGGACTTTTCAAGTACGGAAAGCTCCTTTACTAAATGAGATGCAGCTTGTATTCAGCAGGTGTAAGGTTTCCTACTGGAATTTTTGAAAAGGGTCTTGTTGAAAACCACGACAACGTTCAAATTTAGAATGAATAAGATATAGAATTTAAAATAATTACTTTTATATCTCGCTGACTTTCAATCAACGGCTGAAAATTTTCAGCTCGTAATTGTAGTACTGTATAAGCCTTCCCTCTTGCTTCAATTATTAAGTATCTCTTCGATCGATCATTACACTTTTTAGCGTACATGAAGATTCTCAATTCCATGATGCATCACTATGAACAATTATTGATACTTATCCATGTCAACAGTACCCACATTTCAACCTGCACCATGAAGTATTCCGCTTATTCCCAACTCCCAACACAACTAAGGAACGCAACCAAGTTTTCATCGGAGCTCTCAGGTTCATGATTGTGAGACATCCCTTCGTCAGGTTGGTACCACGCGTTTCCGTATTCCTGACGTCCATAGAATAGAATAAGGTAATAAAAACGAGCCGTTTGGCCCATTCTTGGGTTGCTGTTCAAGTCCCATGCCTTCAGCTACCCAATGTTATTTTGAGCCAATTAATGTCATTCCTCTGAGACCTCCATAAACCTCCCTCCCCTCCAACATAAATGATATTTTTTGTTTCACAGACTGATTTCGGCCTACCGGGATAAGATGGCACAAGACAGGCCAAAACCAGTGTGGTTCCACTACGAGAAACTTCAGAAACTTATTATAAATAGGTGAGTGAGTTAGTAATATTAAATATTCAAAAAACTGTATTCCACACAAGTTGTTGTATTGGCTGTTTTCTGTAAGAAGATGTTTAGTTTCCCGAAGCACCGTCTGATTTACTTCATAAAAATAGAAGCTTTAGACTGTTTTACAATAGTTTAGCTAGTTAGACTAAGCTTTAAATATTTCACGCATTGATGAACTCACTAAAAGTTGCTTGGGAGGAAGTTTTGAGGTGTCACGATACGGTTATGGATTCTATGATATTATCAGGAGAGAAGCTGAATGCCATGCATGTATATGGTTTATAAATCTTTCCATAATTCCGATGACCTATGAAAAAATTTCTGTGACACTATCATGGCGTAAGTATCTAAAATCGGTTAAAAGAAACGCAGTTTCTACCAGTTTTATGTCATTAATTGTTTACTTTCTGAAGGTATCGGCCTGCGGATAGCTCCGAAGCCTCTGAATATCCCACATTCGCAGAATTCGTCCAGTTTTTGTTAGATCAAACAGCTGGACTCGAGACTCCTAGACAATGGAATCGCGAGGTGAGCCCAAAGCTAATGTCTATCTTCTTTGCTGTGTAATATACAACGAATGAAAATTAAAGGAATTAATCTAATTAAGTTTACGCTGACTTAGTTCACATTCCTCTCGTATAGTTGAGCTGAAAAGAAAAAAAGCAATTTGAATTCAATGTAAATGAAATTAGAACGCGCCTGTGCAGTTCTATGATGTAACATTAATGTCAATACAGCAATATGAAGAACACCAGATAATATTCTTACCCATCCCAAATAAAATGAGTTTTTTCCATTATATAAGTATTTAACCTTGTACTAGAATAAGTTTAAGTTGCTGTCTAATTTAAGCATTAGTTAAAAAAGAGTTACTTATACACATGAATGGGTTTAAAATGAATGCAAATATTGCCAAATTAGAATGAATAATTATGGACAGGATTTGGATGAGTTCGAGCGTTGTTAATCCAGTAACATTTTTGTTTTTTATCACGCAAGATGTACGGGTGCTGGAAGCCATACTTTGTGAGCTGCGGGGTCTGCGTGCACGATATACAGATGATCTTGAAAATAGAAACCCTGCAAGAAGACACAAAGTTCCTAGCTACTGTCGCCGGTCTCACGCAGCTCAAAACGGTGAGGTTTTCCCTGCAACTTGTTTACCTCATTCTAGTTCTAGGAAGTAAGATAGCCAGGAAGAAATGACTATATCGTGAGCCTATCGTCTGTTTAAGACTAAGTAATACCGAGATATGAAGGGAATTTAATGTCAATTAGAGGTGAAGCTGCCTCCTTCGAATACGAAAATCCGTTCATTAGAGCAGCCCTCCATCGAAAGTCTTTTATAACGTGTTGTGTTTTTTTCTCTTTTGAGTGGAAATCTTGTCTATGCCCAGCTTTCACCTCAAAATAAATAAGATGGCTCTTACTCTTAACTAGTTTTTTCATCCGATGCAATGAAATTTTTAGAGATTTTTTGAAAAACTAGCTCCAATAGATGTCAGTGAAACTTTGGGAAACGAAGCGGCACTGCATCTTGAAACTGATTTTCAGAATCTTCAAGTAATTGAGGATCTTGCATTTGCTTCGATACCTCGACTTGCATTATTTATGTAACCTGTTCAGCTGAACATTTTTTTTCTCAGGAAATGGACACTTGCAATGACAATAGAGAAACGTTCGACTACGTAATGCAGGAAAGTAATGAGTGAATAGCGTGTTCTATCTGCAGGGTTAAATTTGAATAATTTCACTAATTGATAATGGTAAATCATTTCTCTTTAGCATTGGCGTGATATCAGTTCCATATTTTAAATAGTCAAGTGATCTCACCGGCACGAGGCAGCGACTCCAAATTTTCCACTTGCTGAACATACACTGAAGTATTTAAGCCTGATTCTTCAGGCGTTATTGAAAATAAATGTACGTGATTACTTATATTTCTGATATGGTAAACAATAAATCCTTGAATGGGTGCAGGCAAACATTTGTATTCTAATTGAATTAGTTATGGTTAAGCATAAT
>VCRD01006987.1:11332-21782 GCA_006783055.1 Trinorchestia longiramus
TAAAGTTATATGTAGGAAAATCATTTTAATTTTTTATGTGAACAAAAAAATTAAAATGATTTTCCTACATATAACTTTGTACAGATTCATAATACTCATATATGCAGAAACAAAAAATATAAATGTATTTCAACAGGTGTATATACCATTAATCCATATTAATGGATGAAAAAGTAATAGTACTCGTACAGTACAACAAAATCCACATCTCGAATTTAAATCATTCAATTATTGAACTACTTTTAATTAATCAAGTAAAATATTCTTGAGCGTTCCAATAATTTTAACAGTAAAATCATAGTGAACTCAAAAAATAGCAGCAGATAACTTAGCATTTGGCATTCATACGACAAAGTTCTCATCATGGCGAGAGGCAAACCGCCGCCAGGCAAACGGCGATGGCCTGGCTTTTCTCATACACCACTCCATCCCTTACTCCTTACTTCCCTATGATCATTTCTTCCCAGGTGATGACAATAAAACACCACACAATCACTGTTACATTAGACAATAGCCCTTACAAACTCTACAACATTGACATTCCTCCTCCAACTTTCTGCCCTACTGCTTACTCCTGACCTTTCATACCTTCTCAACCATCAGACAGACCTCAACATCATAATGCGCGATTTCAACGCCCATAAACCAGCCTGGTTCTCATTAACAAACGACGACAGAGTTGCAGCGAGGAGCATGAACATGATCAGTGATATTGACTCCAGCCTACTCATCCTTTTAAATCACGATTCCCCACCCACCTCCCTTCCAACAGTAATCCCTCCACTGACCTCACATTCGTCAGGCCCCATCTAGCCATGGAAACCACCTGAACAACCCTCATTCGCTTAAACTCTGACTACCTCCTCATAATAATTTCCCTCCCCACAGACCAATCCCCTCCACAACCCCCTCGAAAAAACCTTCACCAACTTTAACAAAGCAAACTGGGAAGCCTTCACCCTTCACACTGAAGAGATCCCTGACGCCTCCGCCATCCTCTCCGCCCACTCCTCTGATGTCGCCACATGGGCCCAACACAAAGGCATTAAAATATCAATAGCCGAATCCGAATCCTCCCTCTTTACCCCCGACACCTATCAATCCCACACTAACCCACACATCACCTGGGAGGGGACCGACCTAACACACTGTCGGTAACCCAAGATTTTAGGAATCACCTTCAACCCCTATTTCACTTTCACCCCTCACAAACACAATATGTAAGAGGACACGCAATAGACTTAACATACTCAAATCCCTTGCTGGTTCCTCCTGGGGCCAGCAGAAGTAAACCATAATAATATTGTTACATAGAAAGCCCTCATCCACTCAATAATCACCTACGCAACTCCCACCTTCTTCCCCATCATCTATAGGAAAACATTAACTTATTCAAAACGCCGTCCTTCGAATAGCCACCGGTTCACACAAAATGGCCTCTATCTCGCACCTCCACAGGGAATCAGGGNCGTCAAATTGAGCAAAATCCAATGGTTACCGGTGGACAGTTGCAGGACGATCTACGTTTATCATGAACTGGTTTAACCAGACGGAAAAGAAGCAACTAAATTCACAAGAATAGTCTAAAGTCGCAGTCTATTAGTCTCAAATAAGCAAAAAAGACACTATAGTGACGCAGAGCCCTAAATACAACAAAAACTACGTGGAAAATCTCACGTTTTTGATCATTTACATCATATACAGGGTGTCTCAAAAACTGTACTCACACTTTAACTGTCACTAACATGCTGCATTTTTCGTGTTGCAGGCCTTTTTTGTTTTGAGCATTTGCGAACATGATTCTTCAATTACATTTGTCTTCTGTATTCGAAGATGTTCCATTTTACTCTATGTTCATAAATAAAGGTTTTCTCGTCATTCGAAGTGCGAGTACATTTTTTGAGACACCCTGTATTTTAAAAAAAACATTGGACGATTTAATTGTACCTGATCACTTACGCAATACATGGGTTAACTCAACTTTTCATCTTTGACTCTTATGTAGGACCAAAGAATTGCTCGAGCTTGATTTAAAAGCTGTTCACTAGTTTGCATTTTACAATATTCGTCCGGGAGAATATACTATTGTTCAAAACCGTACTGGATTTCTATTCATTTAGAGCGTGACAAAATATTTGTACAAGAATGTTTATGTTTCAATTAGCATATTTCACTGCGGAATACTATCGAACTAAATATAGAAGACACTTGCAGCTGTATTGAGCCACGCTTCAGTACTCTGAGCGTCTGAAGGACTGCTATATTCGCCGTCTATCATTCACTTGATCTCAATTTATGTGAAGCACACTAAATATCCCCCTAATAAACATACTATTTGCAAGAAAAATAGCAGATAGACCGACAGCATAAAATGTTTACAACTTGGAGAAATATTCGCTGACACATAAAATTCCAACATACACTGAGACAAGGAACAGTGGGTGTCATGTAAGACCTCACCTGCATTGCCGGAATTCAGACGTTCGTTCAGGTGCTTGGCTTTGGCTAAACCTACCAGCATCTGGCCTCTGGTCATTATATTGTCTGTAAAACAGTAGATTTATTATTAAAAATGTTAAACTAATAATGTTTTTCCTTTTTCCACACCAATGAAGTACGTCTTTTCCATGATAAAAGGTTACATAGCAACAGAACTTTTGGGCTTTGATATTTTTGCAGTTTTTAGGCACACTATTACTCGTGTTCATTCATGACATACATTGACTTCAATATGAACATCAATATCTCAAAAAATATTCATTAACGACGGTCACGATGGTGAAATTCATAAGAAACAAATGCATAATAATGATATGACGTATCTTACATCGAGATTGGTCAAGTATTCCAATATCACCAAATTAAAATAAGCTTAACTGAATAAAAAATAACGAGTCAAATATTTCCTAATTATTTGAGAGTAAATATTAACACTCAGATGCTAAATCTACGGAGTGTGCAAGATATCTGAGGGCAGTGTTGGGCAGTATTTAAATACAATTGTGTATTTGAAAATGTATTTTCAAGTTCAAACTCGTTTAACCTGTCAACGGTCGCACCAAGTGACGTGCTGCTAACTACAGTCACCGGTGTATTACTGCAGCTCTTTCCGTACAGGAAATAGTCGCTCGCTGCCCCAGACAGAATCCGCACGATGGCAATACCGATTTTTTCCATGCATGGACCTCATTACAAATATGATATATTTTCCATGTATAATATGCAAATCTCTATTTATGTGCTACTGATTTATAAATATGAAAGTATTTAATAACTGAAATTGTTATCAATTACTGATTAAATACCTTAGTTATATGTAGAAATATTTTAAACAGTGAAAATTTAATGATTACTTTCCGATTACATACCTGGAAACTTATGTAGATAATGCATTATCACCAAAATGACCAAATATTGAGATAAGAACCGTAGAAAAATGTATTTGTTTCGAAGATCCTTAATTTTCTTACTTTTGAATCAAGTAATTTTGACGAGTACTATCTGAGCCACGTGATCGTTAGATAAAATGCACAATGGAAGTTTTCTATATGTTAATGAAATGTATTCAGTTAAAGCAATAATTCGTCGTAAATTTTCAATGCATTCAAGTTTGTAGTAATTTCAAATGCATCAAATCTAAATCTTGGCATTTCCAAGGGAACTGGCTAGTGCTTATATATGTGTTCTGACATAACTTGCGCACCCTGTAGACCTCGCACCGATGCCTTCCAATGCTCAACTGAAATGGAACTATGCTTGGGTGGCTCTTGGCAACCTCGCAACTTGCAAGGACTTTCAATATTAATTTTGATCTGACCAATCAGAATGCTGCTTGTCATCTGCGCGTCTTGCGATTTCTAGGAGCATTTTGATAGATCAGATCATACAGTTGCAGCCATAACTGAGGGGCAATATACACAAATCTTAATATCTTTTTAAGTTTTCATTGTATAAATGTGAAATCTTCACATGTTTTAGTGCTCAAGCCACACAATGACCTACTAAATTTTTAAAGAGTTTGGTAGGATACAGAAAAAGTGATAGTTTTAATTAGTTTTATTTCTGAATACAATGCCAATGAAAACTTAAAAAGATTTTAAGATTTGTGCATATTGCCCCTTTGTTTTGGCTGCAACTGTATATTTAAAAAATATATATGAGCGCAAGAAACAATCAGGGCTCCGTGATGCTTAGAAAATATATTCATTTAACTTTAAATCAGGAAGATATAACTCGATATTTTCTGTCTTAATTTTTTATCTTCACGAGTTAAGGGGACCGTCTAGCAAAAAATCTTAAAATTTTCGAATTTTTTTATTGCTCTATTCGATAGAGAAATATTTAACTGTCAAGCCTGAAAAGTCGTTTGACAAAAAAAAATTAGGTCTTCTTTACATTACCTAAACGATTCATTTAATACGTTTATTAAGCGCATGTTTAACCTGAATTTGGTACATAGAAGATATAAGTCACCCAAACGGACCTTTATATTTCTAGCTATGGATTACAGAAATAATTTAACTTTGATCATACAGCAAACAAGTGTATTGGATATATTCCGTTTTAGGTTTCAATACTATATATTTCTGGCTCGATGCAACACTTCACCTTTGTGAAATGAAACAGCATTGCGATGCAAATATTTTACAAATTATTGTTTTACGTGCATTTTTATGCCTAGTTTATAGACGACAAAGAAATATTGTAATGGGAGTTGAAATTTCTTCCAAAACACATTGGCGAAATTTCTCACCGGTACCGCAAAAAAAATTGCATCAAAACAACTTTATAGCGATGCAAAATCTACGAAAAGATTTGTAGGAGCTCTATCAAACTCGCATTTCGTCTGGCACTAAGATGTAAGTGAAGCAATGTAAACGTGAAAAGAGCTACGTTCATGTCGATGTTTCAATGCACATGTACGGGAGCTCATAGACATGTACGCATGATGTTCACACGCCGTGTGCATCAAGTACAGGTACAGACAGGGCTCAGGCTGCGTCGTGTAGCTGGGTTGCAGGATTGCCGGCAACTGCTGGATTTTTCAGCCCCGATTTAGGTCAAACTAACAACTTAAATATGTATATAGTTATCTATGCATGGTATATATAGTGAATTAATACACTATACTACATACATGTATAGTAATTTACATGTCTAAATCGCAAACTATACTAAGAACTGGGTTTAAGAACCCAGCAGTGGCTACGTTGAAACTTCCGAGCCGTTAACTTCTTACTTCGGAGATACACATATTCAACCATTGTCTCTATTTGACTGCAAAATGTGAAAGAACTAGATTTAGCTCTAAACTGGACTATGTGGAAAACTTCGCTGAAACTAATATTAACTAATAATAAACTGTTGATTATCAATAAAGATAAATATACATGCGTCTTGGGTAGTTACACCGCAATAATTACAGCAAAGATGGATGAATTCGTTTAGTCGTAGAAACATTAACTCAGTCGCAGTTCGTCAGACGTTCAGTCCCGCACCCTTCAGCCCGCTTCAACATAGGTTCTGTTGCATAAGAATTTGACTGTGCTCTGTCGCTAGCAAGCCCTCTGTTAACATGTTCATTAATTAGGATGCCTTTCAGCATAGTATTTTGTCATGTTAATTGTAAATTAATTTTATTCATTTTTTCCCAATACGTTGAGTGCGATTGCCTAGCCAGTGCAAATCTTCACTTCGTACAGTCATTATCACTAGAAGGCACTGTAAATTGGTACAGTCATAATCACTAGAAGGCACTATGAAATTTACGGAACCTAACCTAATTGGCCTACCGTTGCGGTCACTCCGCCGCAGCACCTATCGCTGTATCCAGGGGTTTTAGAAAAAAATTAGGTTTTGTTTACATTACAATTACACGGTGAATACGTGCAATATAAATTCACACCAACCTACTTCTAGGAGTACTAACCGTACTCAATCGAAATGCTAATATATTTTGACCACTCTGGCTAGTCCCAGCGACGAGTATTGCCGAGATGGGATGATTTTTTCTAAGATACGACTGTGTACGGACTGGTGGCTTCGAGTGTTCGGACACTGGCTAGACTTCGAGTTTTGCCAGCTGACCTCTCCCTCTTGTTGCTCTGTACGCAGGGGTGTGCAAGTGCCGGACAGGCGTTCGAACACACGCGATTCACTTTCAATATTTTTTTCCATTTCGGCAGCTAAGCTAGGAAGAGACTGAGTCACCCCCCCCTCATCATGTGGGGAGGGGTAGGGGGGAGGTATGGATGGCAATGACAGGGGAGAATGTGGGTTTCCACAATAAAGTCAGGTTTTTATGCAATGAAAGTTTAACCTTCACTCATTGCATGATTCATTGGGAGGTGCTAGAAACGAAAAACAATAACGAAGAATTGTGTATAGTGTGACAAGATTTAGTTAATATAATTAATTACAGCAAAACCCGTGCTCTTAATACTCGGCTCTTTACAAATTAGTGCAAAGAAATGGGTTAAATTTTGAATTCCAGCTGCTTCAGACTGACATTCGATGGCTTTTAAGAGGTCGGGCTTTAAGAAGGCTGATCGCTTTAAAAAAATTAAGTCATGTTNATACTACTAAGTTGCATCAGCTATATATAGGCCTTCAGGACTTAAATCTTACATACCTACTTTGTTCCTTTAAATTTTCATAATTGATTTTCTGAATTGATTGCAGTTGAGTAGAAGTTGCTGCCTGCTTGAAAATCAAGAAGAAAATTATGGGTTTCAAAGCGACATGCAGGTCAGAATTGCTGGTCACTATGCTCTTTTTGTTTTCTCGGTCAATGAGGCACACAAAGGAGTAGAGTGTGTGCCTTCTTGAAAATGTTTGTTAACAATGAACGATTTTACTGTGAAATCTTGAGGAAATACGATGTTGATGCTACTGATGTGTACTGGTGAATGTTTTTCCTTTTTACACTTTTAATTCCAGCTAGAATTTGTCATGTTTAATACCCAAAACTCATTTCATTAGTAAGATGGAACTCGTATTTTTCTCAAATGATGAAGTTCTAAACAGCAACAGAAGTCAGCAAAAGAATATAACCAACCTATTTCAATCCAAGCATGTGTTCTGTAATAAACGTTCTCCGTAAACTTGCAGTCAAAATAAAACAACACCATTACTTTCTTAAAATGCATTGATTAGAAAATGAAATGAAATGAAATACTGACATAGCGGGAGTTTCTGTGCAAATATATTTTCCTGAAAATTGAAATCAGGGTACCATCCTTTTATTCACTGCAAAAACTCATTGGATTGAATTTAGTGTTTACTATCTGTAAATCGTGGTATGCAGTATAAGAATAATTGACTAATATGTATTCTCCTTAAAACGGGTTTTTAGTCATGTGTTATTGATTTTTGCCTTCAAACACAGGCTGCATGGGGAACAGATTTCGTCGAGTCGTCGTGTGTGGATACTATGCAAGAAATCGTCCCAGTGATGGCGAGGAAGAGGAAGAGTAGCGGAAACTACAACTACTCCAAAAGAATCTAATGTCAAGGTTAGTAGGATTGAAATGACTAATTAATTTGAGATACAATTCAGTGTATATCCGGTGCAATGGCCCTGTGTTATTTAACGTGACTCACTAAACATGTATGTAGAGGTACTAGGATCGGCAATAACCCTTTTTTCCCGAAGCTCCAACTACCCTGTTAATCTGGGATTGAAATTGCTTCAATTTCTTGATGTAATAACTGGTTCCTCGCTACGTTGGTGAGTAGAACCTGAATTATAATGCAAAATACTATGCACTGGAGCCTCGGCAAGTATCTTAGTGTTTAACACGTTGCCTCCGATTGCCTGGCCGGTGTAAATCTTCACTTCGAACACATTATTACTAGAAGGCACTGTAAAATTTACAGAACCTAACCTAAGTGGCACACATATGTACCACTTTGAAGTCAACGTGTTGAGATGAAAAATGTCAATCTTTTCTTCTCTCATGCTCATAGATACAGTTGCATTTCCTGAGCGCGAAGAAAAGTGTGAAAAACAATTCAGCTAACACAAAGAAATAAACAGCATTCTCTCACATTTTAGGGGTAAAAGAGTTAAAGTTGTATATCATAATAGCAGCGCTATATATCATTCGTTAAGATGTGTTTTACATGTTGAATGATTACAATCCAGAAAAACAGTGGAGGCTAATTCAAGAAAAAATGAGGGAAGCAATCTGCGAAATGGTGGCCAAGGGCTTTCTGTACATTAACTACTCAGCTTCATGCTTGCCAAGCAATCTTCAGCTCAATGAAAATATTTTACACATTTGATTTTGTGTGGAAGAGTGTGCAAAAAGATTAGGGGCTGATAACACCGAAAAGGATTANTACATCGGCAGTTTTCCTTAGAAAAAATATATACATTAACAACCCTCTAATGGCGACATCTATGAGTCAAAAATGGGGTAATTTACAAATTCCGAACGTGTTTCTTGCTTGAATGACGAACATTATTCATTTATGGCAATTATGTACATTATTTTACTGAATGATGCGACTACAGTTACACTTTTTAGTCTCTTTCAAACAATAATAATTGAATTTTACACCACCCACAAAACAGAAGCCGATTAAATTCTTATATAAGTACGTATCATACCTCTCCTTTCGTCAACATTGTGACGTAAATTTTCAAAAGGAAATATCTTTTACCTTCGTACAGTTTCAAAGTTAATAATTTAGGGTACGAAAAGAAGGAAGATGGTGCTTCGTTGAATACTACATCGATAATTAAATTACATATAATACATGAAACAAGTGAAAAGAAACATTTTCTCACGTTAAAAGTAACACATTGTTAATTTATACAAATATGTTCGATGTATGTTCAAAACATTCCAAACAAACCCAAGAAATGTACAATTGGCCGCAGTTTACAGATGACTGATTTTAATATTCTAAATCCATGTAAAACTTATGATGCACTTCAGGGACAAGTCATTAAATCCTGATATTTCTCTTGGCTTATTTTAACTGATTGAACAGAGGAGTGCAGGTCTGTATCAAAGGTCTCAGTAAGAGATGGAAATTCGATGTACTGAATACTGCCATTTCCATCGGTTTGTCTGAAATAAACTGAGTTATTATGAAAAACTTTGTACCAGTTCAACTTTAGGAAATTAAACGGTTCTCCTTTAGCATTTTTTTCGTGAATTTTCTTTGGTCAACTAAATTGTGCATATTCTTGAATTTACTAGACATATCTAACACGTTAAATTATGCTTTAGGCTGAGACTCCTTTATGAGGGCAGTGTACGTATCTTTACAGTAAATTGGTCCATACTTTTTCTTCCTCTTTTCAGTTTTACCAAAATCTGAGTCGTTGGGCAAATACGAGTGCCCAGGTTCCATAAATCGATGCTCCCAACTCTTCAGTTAGAAGTTCCAGCAGGCCCACATCATGGATACTAGTTTTGGAATAGTTTGTCGCTAGCGTGAGAGCACTTCTTGCTTCTTCAGCCCGTACATGATGAGCTGTCCTTTGACCTTCTAACATTAACCGGTGGTTCTGATTTTCCGCGGCTTTAATTTTAAGATTCTGAGTATCACAAGTTTGGCAAGTGTCTGCTTTGGGTAAATATATTGGGACATTGTATTGTTTGAATACTCGAAGAAATTTCTTTTTGTGTAATGGCATGCCTGACGATACCTTTTCGCTGTATAATTTGTACAATTTCGTCGTCGTCAAATCAGAGTGTAAGTATTTTCGGTCACTCTGCTAGTAATGCGAACGAAATTTTGAGAGAGTCAAGGAATGTTTTTAATTCTTCGTGTTTGCACTCTGGCGTCTTATTGGGAGCTTTTCGACGCCCTCTTTTATCCGGGGAGCAAAATCCCTCGTGCGTTTTTGCATTCAAGCAGTAATTTATTCTCCCACTGGAAATCCCTAATGTTTTCATGTAAACTAACTTACACACATGCTTGTTACCGAAAAAATAATTTCTCGAAAGATTCACTCTGGATTGCCTAACTGACAACTGTTTCGGCTCCGAGATTTTAATAGTTTGACAGATAAGGGTGCTCTGTACCTGCCAGTTACTAGTGGCCCAGAATTTTTGATGGATTTCTTTCCTTTCAATTTCAGTTAAGGCCTTACACTCTTTATATTTACATGTACATTTGTGGAACACGAAAGTTTTTTCACCAATAAATTTCCCTGCGACTGTGAAATAAGCTTTTCCACTTGCTAGCGATGCTTTCTTGAAATTTCTTGAGGGTATTTTTACTGGAATGGGATCAGCAGGTTGAGAGTTTTCTTCTGTGATACCCAAGCCTCCGATGGACGAGAGTGGAAGGTGAAGTAGAACTGCAGCCTTTGCTGCCATAATATCGGTGCCTGTAAAAAATTGGGTACATAAAACTAGCAAGTCATCAGACAAACGGTAGTTCTTTATGTCTATAGTAAAATCTTACACTAACATTGAACCAGAAGCGT
>VCRD01006988.1:13083-23692 GCA_006783055.1 Trinorchestia longiramus
TATCGAAGTAATTATCCGACCCAAGAATGGGCCAGAAGGTTCATTCCTATAGCCTCATTCTATTCTATTCTATTCTATTCTATTCTATTCTATTCCATTCAAACTTTTCTGGAAAGTTTTATTCAAAGTTTTTTTATGCAAGTTTCTTGGAGTTTTGCAAGCTGCTCAGGCGTTACAATTGATTTATCTTCTTAAAATGAAACTTTGTACCGCCTTTACTAACTTGTGCACCATCAAATAAACTTTGACGATCTGTATGCATGAAATGAAAATGTTAATAGAGCTTTCTTGTGTAGTTAAAGGAGCTCGAAAATTATTTTAGGATTATCACATGCATTTTTCTTTTGTATTCGTTTGTTTTAAGATAGAGCCCTAAAATTTGTTTATAAGTCGACCATGTGTTGATGAATTAAATGAAAGAGAAATTCACGCTAGCTTTTAAAGACTTCATGAATTTTTATACACATATCTTGACTAAATATGTATATGTTGAGCTTGTATGTTGAACGTGTATATGTTTAGAATTTGTATGTTGAATGTATATATATATGTATATATATATATATATATATATATATATATATATATATATATATATATATATATATATATATATATATATATGTTGAAATTGTATGTTGAACTTGTATGATGAATTTGTTTGCTGAATGTGTATATGTTGAACGTACATGTATGTTAAACTTGTACGTTGAGCGTACAGTGTATACATGTAAGTAGAACTATCATAGTATGTTGAACGTATACTTCTGTAGAACTTGTATGTTGAACTCGTATCTTGTACGAATGTGTCGTACATGTATTCAGTACTACACACAACAGCGATCATAAAGTAAGTGTGAAACAACTGAGATGCATTTGAGTACGAATACTTTCCGAATATTTTTTTTGTCTATTTGGAAGACGCAATCTCAAGTTTGTGTCGTCTATTGAAGCAGTTGCATTTTCCCTGTAATATTTAACTTGAGGTTTCCCCAAAACATTTTCCCCGTAACGATTAACTAGAGGTTTTCCCCTTAAAATTTCCCAGTAAAATTTCAGCAGTCAGTTTCAGCGCGAAATTCTGAACTCCGAAGAATTCGACGCCAAATTTAGTATTTATCCAATATTTTCCTGCTTGATCCCCACTCCATTGATCATTAACATCTCGTTTTTACGATATTTTGGTTCAGATTTCATCTAAACTGTAAGTCGAGAAATAATTGATTCTGTGCTACATGAAAATCTTTCAACTTTGTTCGTAACTCTTAGTTTGGATTGCTAGCTCCGTAGCCTCAGTTCTTGCTCACCCTTGATAAGTGAGAGATCAATTAACTGAACTAGTGTATGTTGATCACTAGCATAGCATTTATTTACCGATATATTCAAGTTTCAGCATTTAAAAACAAAATAAGAACGATAGAAGCAGGTGTTGATGCTACGGGGTTCAAGTCCAACACGGTTTATTTTTTAGCTTTCATGAATATTTACCTCCAGTACTCTGTAATGAAACATATGGATGGAATTTACGTGCTCACTAACTTTGCAGATACCCTGTATCTGGAAACAATGTTGTGTTCATTTGTTTTACGATAACTTATGGTATGATAATACGCAACATGCAACCCAACATTCAGCTCGCATCACATGCGGCCTAACACTGCCCACATTCTTCCAACATTAACTAACTTGCTCTGCTGAAACCAGCAGCACTTTCCCATGCTCCTCACCTCCAGCTTCCTGAACAAAATTCTAGGCTCCAGCAGCTTATTGTGCGGCCCCCACAGCCTGGCAGATTTGGAGCCGCTCGAGGTTTCACACGAACTTTTATTTTTCAGATCGGAATCTTCTGGACAAATCCTTGTACAAGATTCCGTCGGAGCGATCTAAGCAAGGTAAGACTTGGGATTTAGAGGCGGCTTATTGGACGAGCCGAGGCCGAGTTGGAGGCCGAGTTGGAGGCCGAGTTGGAGGCCGAGTTGGAGGCCGAGTTGGAGGCCGAGTTGGAGGCTGAGTTGGGAGGCAGGATACGAGGCCATTAAATCCACTAATCCCGTTAATCAGTGCACGTTCCAGTCCATTAGTGGTGAGGCTCAATTGTTCTCCATTAAGATATAATTTTGCAATAAATTGCTTCCTCCTTGGATAAAATAAGCAAAAATCGCCAGATTATTGGTTACATATTGTAGTCTGTTATGGGCAAACGCTAACACTCTTTATGTAATTCTTTAAATTAAGATAGGGGTAAGGTTTTCGAAACTTCCACATCACCGAGAATCACTAATAAGTCTTCTTTCTACTGGTCATACCTAATAAAATGTTATTAAACATTCCTCAAGTTTTTCACAATCAATTATCTACAAAATTACAAACGCAACGATATCAGTAACGTCAATCATCGTGAATTGACTCATTTCCTGGCTTGATTAACCCATTCCAAGTGGTAGGGTGCCTGCTAAAATCTTCAAAAATTGTAACCGTCTACATATAGTCATCACTGCTGTTAGTGACTGTCAGTTTGAAGCATTATATTTAGTGTCTCCGATAAATACAAGAGCAGGCTTGTGACTATATATAATCGTTGCCGTTTAATAAGACTGTTCAATTTGATGTAAATATTTCAAAGACATAAGGAAGAAACATCAATATCACTATTGTATTTTATTCCGCATGATGCTTTACACAAAATGACGAAAAATATTTCATTTTGTTTATATATAATAGGAATAAGTTAACGTTTTTATTAGTAACTTGAGTGTTTATCTAGTCAGTTAGCACAAATACATATTCCAGTTATGTAAAAACATATCGTTCGGCTATAAAAATAGGACCTTATTTATCATATGTGAAATGAAACTCTTAAACCGAGCACATAAGAATCTGAAAGAAATACTACAAACATCACTAGATTAAATCTAGTCAGTAAAAAAAATATATAAATATTTCATTTATACAAAAGTACTGTTTAGTAACAAAAAATAGGCATTTTATTTATCAAAAATGAAACTGTTAAACCGGGGACATCAAAAATGACATCTTTTCAGCAAAAATGATATGAAATGCTTATACTGAACATGTAAAAATAGCAATTTTTTCATGTAAAAGCATGAAAAATGTCTGATAATTTACGGATCATTCTACAGATCAGCAGGTTAACGTTCTAAGGACTGCAATAATCTACTGACATCACCTTCATCTAAGTTTAATTTTCTTTTGCGAGAAGACATGGTGAGAAAATATGGGTATATTCTCTGTTAAAAAAGATAGAACCTATAGGTGAACAATTAAATGTAAGTAAATTGAAGATCATGAAATGTACGGAAATAAAAGCAATTCAAAAGAGTGGCAGCGAAGCAAGAGAAGCAGCACGTGTACTGATCATCTTGACCCGCTGCCACGCACCAATCCTCATCATTTCATTTATGAGACTGGCCATGATTGCGCTAATTGACAATTAAATAACAGTAAAACATACCAGATGCTTCTATTTTAGACACAATCTATATATCGTAGCAGCCGTTAAACTGTAACACCAAGAAAAAAGGTTGTAACTATATACAGACGCTCCGCTGAATGGAATCATTCTTGGGAGGATCTATATACAGGGTATCTCAAAAAAATGTACTCACCCTTTAACCGTTGCTAACATGCTGTCTTCTTTGTGTTGCAGGTGTGAGGTTCTAACCTTTGCGAACATGATTCTTTAATCACATTTAATCATGTTCGCAAAGGTTCGAACCTCACACCTGCAACACAAAGAAGACAGCATGTTAGCAACGGTTAAAGGGTGAGTACATTTTTTTGAGACACCCTGTATAGTTCTGCCGCTTGGGATGAGTTAAATGAGATTCTTTATTTAAACTTGAGCCATATCCAATCTAACGCAGTTGAAACCTATCACGTGTAGACCGTAAATGATTGATTAAGATGCCTTGAAAACTTTGTATGCAAGACATTCTTTGTTCCTCAGTTTTATTTGACTATGTATAAAAGACTTTCAGAAATGTTCTTGTTATTTCAAAAACTTCAATATACTCAGACATTATTGAAGCCCTTGTAGGCACATTAATCTTTTCATTCAATTAATCTAAAGACTTCCTAATATCTGCACCACTTCAACGGTCATGTGATACTGAACTTTTGGAGTTCCGTTCGGCCAAACTGGTCCCAGAATTCATCATCAAGAGCAAGTCTGTGATCCTGGTGCCAATCAGGGAAGTTTTAACGCGCACTAGTTAACGCGCACTAGTTTTAACGCGCACTAGTTTTAACGCGCACTAGTTTTAACGCGCACTAGTTTTAACGCGCACTAGTTAACGCGCACTAGTTAACGCGCACTAGCGTGGATTTCCGTTCAGCGAAACTGGTCCCAGAATTCATCATCAAGAGCAATTCTGTGATCCTGGTGCCAATCAGGGAAGTTTTCCGATTCAAGGGAACATTTTAGAGGTTTTCCCTCCATCTATTGTTTAAAATATTGAATAAAGCACGACCGAGATTTTGAGTGGACTGTAACTGCAATAAAAAAAGCATTCATTATATAAGATAAAAATCTTGAGGCAAGTCGACGTCCATTGACTTCCAACTTCTATACGTTAATTAGCAGTAATTTTCTGCCCCTTTCTGTATGTTCAGTAGAAAATAGCTTCTAAAATATTCCAACTTTTCGTGTTCATGAATAGTAATTTTCGGAGAAAGAGAGTTAGGAACAAATCAGAAACCGGTCTCCCTACATGTGATCGTACATGAAAGTAGGTTTATTTGTTTAGATAGAAATGTATCTCTATGTGTATTCATTTGCATACATATTTTCGAAATAATTTTTTAGTTTATTCATTTACTTATTTATGCATATAATTATCCATTTAGCAATTTACTCATTTCTGTATTTATTCAGTTAACACAATAGAAATATCAGAATGTGATTTTGCTAAAATATAAATAGTAATAAAATATCTAAAATTGCCAATAAAATGTATTAAATTGGAGGAAAAAAATGTAAACTAACACGCACTAGCGTGTATAATGCTACTGGTAACACGCACTAGCGTGTATAATGCTACTGGTAACACGCACTAGCGTGTATAATGCTACTGGTAACACGCACTAGCGTGTATAATGCTACTGCTAACACGCACTAGCGTGTATAATGCTACTGCTAACACGCACTAGCGTGTATAATGCTACTGCTAACACGCACTAGCGTGTATAATGCTACTGCTAACACGCACTAGCGTGTATAATGCTACTGGTAACACGCACTAGCGTGTATAATGCTACTGGTAACACGCACTAGCGTGTATAATACTGATAACACGCACTAGCGTGTACAAGGCTATTGATATTTGACCTACACACTTCAGTACCTGCGGATGAGAAAAAGAGTTAGAAAGTATACAGGATTGTAACAGCGAGTTTAGTGTAGACAACCTCAGCATAGTCTACAATTGCTACCATTTTCAGTCGCACACGACTACGGTGGCAGAAACCGGTGTGTTCTAGATTGCTTGTACCGAAAAAAATAAGAAAAAATAAAGAAATATATCAGACGATGTTTGTACTCCGAAAAGTTGTCTGTTATTGCTGGATATAATTTTTAGTAAAATGATTAATAGGTTTCTGAAAATTTTAACATGTGAGGAACTTGAACTATTTGGTAAAGTTAAAAAATTCGAGAAGGAGGATGGAAAGAGAGAATGAAGTATAACCGAGTTATGTAATCTATCACACGTATGACAGACAGCAGACGTGACTGACTGACTATTTTTTCAAACTTCAAGTTCATTTTTACGTGTCCCTACGAGCCTCTACCTCAAGTCACAACACAGAGGACGGGAACAGTCGCTGGGAACATCATCACTAGTCTCATGAAGTTAGCATTACGAATTGAAAAACAAATGTATATGCACTGTATACTGATTGAAAGAAGAGTTTTTCGTTTTTTTTAGCGGGCACAGCCAGTCCAGTTGACATGAAGTTCAGGGTCCTAAATTCCACTATCAGTAAACTTGTGACGCCCAATTACACGGCGGATACTGAAGAGCGGCACCGCGACGCGTTATGCGCTTCCTCAGAATTGGATTTCCGGTCTGTGGCCCAGTTCTGTGTTTTGTTTCGACCACAACCAACAAATTTAAAGCCTTGGGTTCAAATTTTATCACTGGACTACATTGCAAGACGACTTTGTGGAGCGTTTCCCATTGTGAAACTTATGCGCCTGTGTGCGTTTTTTTGATCTGTAGGCTATATCCCGCCGCTGGTCTTGATCTCGGAATTGTATGCAAACTTTTCATCTATCCTGTGGTTTCTGTAGTGTTTTTAGTTATTTTTTGTAGTCTGAATCATGCCTTACCTTCTACAACTAGTTCATATTTTCTACACAGCTTTCAACGTATAAATATTCCGAAAAATTATCCGTATTTCGTTGAATAACTTCGATTTTAAATTGTACCTTCCTTTGCTTGTTATAACTGCGTCATAAATTCAAAACACAATGACAAAAGCACCAATTTGAACCGAGATGGAGTACGGTAAGTGTGTGTCCGAATCCTTGGACTGCATCACAGATTTGCGTGATGTAGGAACATCAAATTTTAACGTGGGATGATGCATATTCCAACCTCTTGACGCATTGAAAGAAGGAAATAAAGAGCGAAAGAAATCAAATGACTTGATTACAAAATAAGTATCCAGTACAGATACATTGAAAATTAAATTCTTAATGCCAAGATCTTACAAGTAGTGATGATGCTCTAAGCGAACTCCCCGCCCTCTGCGGTGCAATTTGAAGTAGAGGCTCGTAGGGGTGCTTTGATGAGTTCTTTCTGTGGCGTGTTTGCCATTAGTATACACACGCTCAGGCTTGTGTTCTCAGAACTCGTTCTAGCTAAACAGACACAAAATTCTCGGAGCTCAGTGATTGAGAACAAGAGCTTCGTGATGGCGTACCCACGTGAGCTCTTAGTGAGACCGTGACTCGCTTGATGACTCTTATTGGGCTCAGCTGTGCCCTTAACTTGCTGCTGCCCTGTCCTTATTGGGCTCAGCTGTGCCCTTAACTTGCAGCTGCTCTGTCCTTATTGGGCTCAGCTGTGCCCTTAACTTGCTGCTGCCCTGTCCTTATTGGGCTCAGCTGTGCCCTTAACTTGCTGCTGCCCTGTCCTTATTGGGCCACGCTGTGCCCGTAACAGCAATAATAATTAAATTGCATTAATAATTTTTCTCTTATTTCTGACTTTTACAGTACACTCTTTGAAATGGATATTTAACTGAAAAACAGTTTTAGGCTCCCATGTATTTTTTTCACTTCTGCCTTGCCTTTTCTTTTGAATGTGGTCAATCATTTATTACTTTTTTCATTTATGTGATGGTTTATTTCTACCAGTTATTCTGTGTCGTAACTTCTCTATTTCTTGTGCTCACCTCAGCATCTCCAGCATTTCTCTCTTGCTCTTCCACCTTTTCTCTTCTTTTCTTTCTCACTCTTTCTTCCTCTCCCTTTGTTCTGCTCTCCTTCTCCCTCACTCGTACGCCTCCCTCCCTTGCTCATCCCCCCGAGGCCCATAAAAGGCTTGTTTGTCCCGCCCTCTACTCTCATAACAAACATATTTTCCTCTTTATCAGGTCTGCAGCGAAAAATAAGGAAACTCTTTAGCTTTCTCAAAAATGTTCATTTTGTCTGCTAAAACAAATGAAAGAACGTGAGGCCGTACAAGCTGACAGCACACAGAATAGTCAGTTTTTCATTGATGTGTGGCAGGGCCGTCTGTTCACAGCTCTTCTTTTGGTTAAAGAAACTGATTGGACTTCTAGATGACCTCTGAACTACTGCTGGTGGCTGAAAATTAATCTACACGCTGAAATATTTATTTTTGCTGACTCCTGCTTGCCTTAACACAAAAATAAAAAACAGATGTAGCTCTGTAAAAGGATCATGTTCTAACAAATTAGAAAAATACTTTAAAATTTAAAAACACGTTTTAAAACCTGATTAGAAGATGTTACGACTAGAATTTAAATGAATAAATTTGTACTACGATTATCTTTTTTTCAGCTCTATTTTTACCTTGAAAATTATTAGTTTCCAACTCTAAAACTGCTCGTTTCCGACGCTAAAACTGCTTGTTTCTGGTCTCGTGCATCTGCTTCAAAGCTACATAATTTCAAAAAAGACAATTTTAGAATTACATTACGCTTTCTACAGACATAATTTACCATACATTTTACGGCATTTTACTATATTAATATACTAAAAACGTGAACTTATATAAATAGGTATCTTTTTCATTCGAGGATGTCACAGTTATATTTTGAACGTAAAGTTGAGAGATTGGAAACGTGAGGTCTCTAATTTCCCGCTTTTTTATGCATTAATCTTGACACGCAAAGGGAAATTGTGATGTGTGTTTCTTGTCATTCAAACTACCGGGTGCGGCAACATAACTTCCTTTCCTATACCGCATTTTGCTTTGAAAAAAGGAAGTTATGTTGCTGCACCCTGTAGAATTAGTTCAATTGCACCGAGTAAATTCAAGTGTGTTGGATGAAGGAAATATGAAGCTGGGTCTTCTAGGTGCACTTGAACGAATGTCATATTCAGAGGAATGACGTATGCTCTCCATATGAGTCATGATATGACCTATGCTCTCCATATGAGTCATGATATGACCTATGCTCTCCATATGAGTCATGATATGACCTATGCTCTCCATATGAGTCATGATATGACCTATGCTCTCCATATGAGTCATGATATGACCTATGCTCTCCATTTGAGTCATGATATGACCTATGCTCTCCATATGAGTCATGCTATGACTTACGCTCTCCATATGAGCCATCATATTACGTATGCTCTCCTTATAAGCCATGATATGACCTATGCTCTCCATCTGAGTCATGATATAATCGAATTTATTAAATTTCTACACTTGTTTACTTGACTATTGATTTGTTTGTTTGTGCATTTATTCATTAATTCAGCCATTTATAATCTTGTTCATACGCATTCTAATTTTAGATATTTAAAGTTCATCGAACTCGACCAATGACAAGACTAAATCTTTGAACACTTCTAGTGATTTGCTGCTGTAGTTTTCTTCTAATTATTGACCGTGGTGAACTCGTCCAGTAACACAACTCTCCTTTATGATCACTTGTTACATGACTGTTCTCTACGGTGATCACTTGTTACAGGACTGTTCTCCACGGTGATCACTTGTTACATGACTGTTCTGTACGGTGATCACTTGTTACAGGACTGTTCTCCACGGTGATCACTTGTTACAGGACTGTTCTTTACGGTGATCACTTGTTACAGGACTGTTCTTTACGGTGATCACTTGTTACAGGACTGTTCTCCACGGTGATCACTTGTTACAGGACTGTTCTCTACGGTGATCACTTGTTACATGACTGTTCTCTACGGTGATCACTTGTTACAGGACTGTTCTTTACGGTGATCACTTGTTACAGGACTGTTCTCTACGGTGATAGTGGGCAAGCAGCAGCGGTTCCTGCAGGCCGGTTCTCAACTGTCACTGGATTGTGTGGTGCAGCACACGAAGCACGCGCCCCCTGCTGTATTGTGGTACAGGAACGGACTTCCTCTCGACTATGACTCCCCCAGGGGCGGTATTGCCATTCAAGTGCGTGATGTGTGACGCAATATGGCGTAGTGTAATGTTGTGTGACGCAATGTTGTGTGACGCAATGTTGTGTGATGCAATGTCGTGTGACGCAATGTTGTGTGATGCAATGTTGTGTGATGCAATGTCGTGTGATGCAATGTCGAGTGAACGCAATGTCGTGGGATGCAATGTCGTGTGACGCAATGTCGTGTGACGCAATGTCGTGTGACGCAATGTTATGTAATGCAATATAGTGTGACGCAATGTTATGTGATGCAATATAGTGTGACGCAATGTTATGTGATGCAATATAGTGTGACGCAATGTCGTGTGAACGCAATATCGTGTGACGCAATGTATCACGAGAGTTAGTTGCTTCCAGGAAAAATAATTTAAACTCAACTTTCTCAGTTAGAAGGAAGTCTAGAAATTGGCTTGAACCAAATAACATTCATTTTAAATAGATGAAATCGAAAAGATGCGAGGTATAAAGTTTTCAGAACACGATATCCACATTCAGGATGGCCATCACTGCAAATTCTTTGCTGTCCCTGTCATTCTTTTTCTGATTTGTTTTTTCTAGGCATACGAATACTTTATTGGTTCTACACTTTCCATCCTTAAAACTGTTCTATTACATCCATAGTGTATAAATATTAGCAGTTAACCACTTGTAGGGTGCTTAAGTACTAGTAGTTAATCATTGTAGGGTGCTTAAGTACTAGTAGTTAATCATTGTAGGGTGCTTAAGTACTAGTAGTTAATCTCTTCTATAGTGCATAAGTATTAGTAGTTAATCATTGTAAGGTGCTTAATTACTAGTAGTTAATCTCTTCTATAGTGCATAAGTATTAGTAGTTAACCACTTGTAGAGTACTTAATTACTAGTAGTTAATCTCTTCATTATAATGCGAACGTTTCGGGCTAACACCCATCATCAGCTTTTCTTAAAAGAAAATCTAACATATACCACTGAAACAAAA
>VCRD01006989.1:10790-21482 GCA_006783055.1 Trinorchestia longiramus
GATGTTTGTGCCGTTAGCAGCTTGTAGATATCTTTGTATCTGTCTGCGGCGGTCGGTAGTCGTAGCAGGGATGATGCTGACTTCTGCTCCGGTGTCGATAAGGAATGAGAGTTGTGAATGACGATCTTTCAATTTGAGTATCTTCGTGCGGCGAGGGGTGGTCGTCGTTAACACTCGCGAGTCTTGTTTCCCGAAAATTTACACGGGGACTGACATTTTCGTGCCTTGGAACCGTAAGTGTGATGATAAAAACACGTGTCGCTGTTCCTCTGGTTGTCATAGAACTGACGTTGGCGTGCGAGATCTCGAACGGTCGCGAGTTTTGAGTTGCTCAACGAGCTTGGTTAAGTGGGCGACTTGCTTGGAGAGCTCATTGACTCGCTCCTCAATGTGCTGACTGTTGTCTGAGGGCGCCAGACTGCTATCGGCCTTGTTCTTGAAACCGGCTGCGTAGATGTTTTCGCGCGTATCAACTTCCATAACTCTGTCTGCTTTACTGCGAGTGCATCTATAGAAATTTCTGTCGGAGTGGCGGCAATCACTGCTTGGACGTGAGACGGTAGACGCTGTGTGAATAGTTCTCGTAACAGTTTATTTTCGAACTGGATTTTTCACTCAAGTAAACTTTTCATGTGTCTCAGGAGTTGACTCGGTTTTCTGTCGCCTAGATCTTCTTTGGATAGCAGTTGGCGGAGACGTTCGCGTTCAGAAATAGAAGTTCGGGTGATAAGTGCATCTTTCAGACATTTGTAAGGGTCGTCGTCTGATGGAGCAGCGATGATGTCGCTTATCTCTGTGATTAGTTCGCCAGGAAGCGATGTTATAACGTAGTCGAATTTGGTGCGGCTGACAGAAATCTGGCGCAGATTGAACATGGATTCGGCGTATGTAAACCATGCTGATGGGTTGTGTGTCCAGAATTGCGGAAGTTTCACTGCAAAGGCAGATACTGCAGGGTTTGTCGACTCTCCTGCTTGATCTGGCATTTTGGATTTGTCTGCTGGCTACAACGTGGGCTGGTGAACTTATGTCTTGCGTTGTTGGCGGCGGAGAGACGTGGGCAGAGACAGTAACGGAGTCTCTGTGTAGCCGGAAGCGACCTGCGCTACAAGCAGCGGTGTAACGTAGCTACTTGTCCGACGGCAAGGGCCGGTGGGGAAGCGCAGAGGAAGGGGCAGGCAATGTGGAAGCCTCGGCCCGTTGATGAACCCGTTGTAGCGCTTCTGGGTTCTAGGGTCACCAGATGTAAGACCTTTGGAGTGCTACCTGCGCCGTTTTGGTTCCGTTAAGGCAACTGTTTAGAGATCTTGCCTTACGTCTACTCGAGGTAGACGCCCTGTGAGTCGGTTAGGGCTTGTGATCTCCAGTTATAGCCTGCTACGGTAGCGGTCTTACATAAGCTCCTACTCAAGTGTATAAGGTTGAAACACCGAGTAGAAGTTGGAACATTTATTGGCAAAAGTTACATGGGTACGGCTTACAATTACTGAACACTTTGGTGGACTAGATTGGAATCTAGCGGTAACTAAATTAGAAATGATGTACAATAAGATTTGCATTGAGGGGTGACTTAGTCACTAGTTGCTGGAGAAAATACGAGAATACTGTGTTGCGTTGAGGGGTGACTAAGCCACTACAGGTGGAAAGCATTAGTAGACTACCCGACACATTTACCAAAAACCAGGGATCGTCGAGCAAGAGTAGACTACTGTCCTCTAGTCTAGTCGTCTCGTATGATCATGTCGCGTTGGCGTCGAGGTGAAGTAGACTACTTGCAGTAGTCCAGTACACCAGATCCAAGGCTGTAGCAATGCTGCTCAGGTGAAATGGACTACTCTCAGTTTAACAATTCCATATAAGAGAACTATTGTGATTTGTTGGAGTTTTCGTTGTGACTTTTGATTGGTTGGTGTTTTCGTCAAAGAAAATTGTGCACCATTCTTTTTTTGTAGGTAACAAATGTAAATTCTGACTATTAATATCGAGCTCAAAACATTTAAATTATTTTTTGTTATTTTTTTGTAAAATAAAGTCATTGTAAACAATCTCGTAGAACATACATCTGACTAATCTTTAGGTTTGAAAAATAAATGAAAATAAAATATATGATATTAAATCAGATATGAATTTATTTGTTACAGTTGTAATAACGTTTACAGTATAGTCAGGCCCCGCTTTTATTACACCCCGCTTCTCTAGAAGCTGGAATAATTGCGAGGCATGTCTCGAAGTTACTACTGTACGTAGACATAGAAAACGGAGACCATTTTTGTATGTGTTTATATCGCAGTAACTACAATAAACATCAATATTATTATTGAGATGAGGTTATTAGACGCAATTGGTTCAGGAATTTGTCTTTATAACAGAAGAAATGTTAACAGTGGCTATATATAATACATACGCGATACATGTATATAATATAACAAACAAGAGATTGATAACCAAATATTTAATGTGATATAACAGAATGAAATATTGTCACTTTTCAGTGTTACGTTCAAAAATTTTAACGTAAAATACCCCCCCCCCCAAAAAATATATTTTGTTCACGGATATTCACTGATCTCAATAACGGAACAGTCAATAATAACATCTGCTTGTAAAGTTTCATCAGGTGTTGATGTGGACGGCTTCAAAGCAAAACAAGAATGATATTATCATTCTTTTTTCATTTTATATTCATCGACACACTTGAAGACTGTTAGTAATGTCACGGGAGAACTTACAGAATCTTTCATAATTAGGATCTTGAAGTTCTAACAACTTCATGGCATTGGATATTGGTGAAAGTTTAGTTGCAGTGCACATTTTTACTGGTGTTCGTTCGGTGTCAAAATCATCATCACTATCGCTGTAGGTCTCACTGGAAAAGTTTAACACTCCATCGTTTTCTTCTGAAGAACACACCATCAAATTTTCAATGTCATCTTCACTAACATTTAGCTGTGTCTCTTTTGCTAATCCTATATCTTGCTTTGAATCATCAATAGAGACATTGAAGACATCGACATTGTTTAAGAAAAACTGGGGACATAAAATATTCCAGACCCGACAAAGTTTTCGTTTGTTAGTATTTCCAGACAGAGTATCAAATTAATGACTCACCTATACTGAGTGAGAGTTACGCTCTGGTTGAATTTTAATGTTTTTAATTCAATCGCTACTTTGAACTTTCATCAACATAAACAAAACAAACCAAACAAAAGTGTATACATCCAATAAAGTTGGTACATAAGAAATGTAACAGCATTGGTTTTTAAATATACCTTATCATAAAATCCCTAAGTGGTAGGTATTCTATGTATGTATAGTATCATAGATGATAGAACAGCAGTACCTACGGGTATACGTAAACATTCACATCACGCAATGTACGTTAAATATACATGGGGAAACAAATGAAACTTTGCTTCTTCAATGATGACTTAAGAGGTAATCATTGGTGATACATATAAATTCTGACGTGGTAGGTATTATACGCATTTTAGGTGATAAGCGAAATATTTTCTTTAGGTACAGCTTAGACTTGACATCATTACATTTAACAGAATTGGACGTTCAACATCCAAGAAAGACCGAAAAAGGAAAATTATGATAGCGAAAACTTAATACAAAGTTGTGATTGTTATTAAATTGAAATTGTAATTTTTAATTACTGGTTGATCGTATGGTATGGCCTGCTGATGATCGATTTAATTTAATCATTATTACAGTTATCTGTATATATCGTGTTTAATATAAACAGGTGTTACATATCAGAAAAAGAGAGTAAAAAAATAAAATCAGCTAATCATCAGCCGATTCTGACAGGAAACACCGCAATGTACGCTAAATTAACCCCTCAAAACCATTTTTTAATTTAACTCATAGAAAATGAAATGTTTGAGGAGCAACGGCTATATAATAACTTCGAGTCATGTGTTTTATTACCATTTGAAATAAGTCTGAGTCGTAATTTTTGTAATAAAAGAGGGGCCTTCCTGTTATATGGGACCTGAGGGACGGCTCATAACTGCAAATAATATACAGAAAACTTGCTTTACAGTTTGTAATACATCATTTTAGGTTACTATCGGGTCTTCGCGTAAGTTTTATCCGTTTCTTGATTATTATTTTAGTGTAAGATTAAATTAATTGTACACTTGTGCGGCTATTAAAATCACTTAAATATTATTTACACTTTCAGATTTTGTGACAATTATTATAATATTTATATACAGGGTGGCGCATAGGTAACGCACCCTTTTAAAAAATTATTAATAAATAAACTATGAAAGTTATAACGATGGGGATAATTACGACATGTCGTATCCATAATTACATGTCGGATCCTGTCTACAGATACCCAATGTTTATTGCGGTAATACTTTATTTATTATTAATTTTTTAAAAGGGTGCGTTACTTCACCAGCTTGGTCGACTATCACCAGCTTGGTCGACATCACTAGCTTGGTCGACTGGTGAGCGAATCTGCTTGCAAGCGGAAAGACCCGGGTTCGAATCCCGCTGCCGACATAGTTGACGCGGCTAGAAATACGGCATGGGACTTGGGTAAACAACCGAATAATTATCGAAGTAATTATCCGACCCAGGAATGGGCCAGAAGGTTCGTTCCTATAGCCTCATTCTATTTACTTAAGCGCCACCCTGTATATATTATGTACCCAAATTTACACTCCAAGAAATAAGCACATCAGGCATACTTTGCTACATGAATTTCAAAATGGCAATGCAGCAATTCCAGCGGCAAGATCGCTCACGAACACATACGGAAATCATTCAGCAACCGAAAGGAGTTGACGATGATTTCACGTTTCAAAAAAGAAGCCTTTAGTCTTACGGACGAGCTTAGAAAATAATGATAAAAAAACTTAGTTTTGAAGGAAGAACTTATTGCTGGCTGCCATTGATGATTCTTTCAAAACAACTAGAACAATGAGCAAGAAGTTTAACGTGAGCTGTATGACCATATATCAAGAATTATAAGAAAGTTCCGCTAGGCGCTGATTGGTCAATTTTTTGAAGGGGCGAGGCGACAAATGCCGATATGACACAAAGTAAAAACCCTGACGGCTGGTTTCGAACCAGAGCCAAGAATTCCTACCAAGAATCCCAGTACTCTAACCACTCGGCCACGAGATCTATAACCGACGGGGACGTTTAAACCAATTTAAGACTAGAACAACGAAGTGGGCCTGGAGGGTTCAATGTCAGAATTAACAAGCACGTCTAATATTGTATTCATGAACCTCACTTAATAACAACATTTATGGAACAAGTACATATGACTTTTCTGTTACGTAGTTTGAAAGAAAAATAACAGAAAAATGACAGAATTCAACTTGTTGGACTGAAACTCCTTTCTGTGTTACTCGATCTAGAAAACTAGATCTAGAACTACTAAAACTACTTTTTGGTTTTAATTTTTCGTATTCTCATAGCGAATATCAAGACTGATGAAGTTACTTCTGCACCTTCTATTATGTATGAACTGAGTGCACTCAGAGCATCCCAGAATATCTTATTGAATAGTACCATTGTGGGCATGAAAATGGAATTTCAATGGTAGAACCGGAGCTACAATCAAATTAAAGAGAAAAATAAGATAATCCTAATAATTTTTTATGCATGTGCATTGTTTGTTTAATTCTATCTTTGCACTTTATTACATCTCGTAATTCTTATCTAACTTATATGTATATATGTAGTAGCGAATGCAACACACCAGCATTAGACCATTGTTTCAAGATGTTTTGTCGCGAATTTTGCACGCAACAAAGGCTCACGACACTTCATGAGTAAAAGTCAAGGTTTTTTAATCTAATTTATTTACTTCAAATTAATTAGCAATTAAATATTTTTGTATTTAAGTGATTTTATTATCGAATTTTGACGACTTGACCGTCAACAAAAATAATGGTTAGGGTTTTAAGCCGTCCTTCCAATAAAACTGGCGTCTCTTCAAGCAATTAAGGTTATGTTTAAAACTGAGGTCTGCAAGAGCCAGAACATAAATAGACAACTGGAGAGACCGGCTAGTCTCAGCACCCCCACGCTCGAGTCCGTCAGTCCCTGGGGTCTAGAGCCGGAATGTAAGCTCTCACCATCCGAACCGCGCTCAATCTGAATCTTAAGTTGGCGTACGCTGAGCTCCAGCGGCAAAGAACACCGATGATCCGTGCTCCACGACTGCTGACCCACGACTTTGGCCCCCACTTCTTCCCGCTGCTAAATAAAACATTCTAATGAAGTTCAACGGAATACCGGATAAATGTTGCTATTAATGCCAAATATAATTCAGGGACCTAACTGCAGGCGAGTAACCTACCATTGACAGCGAGGACTTGCTCACTGGAAAGAGTTTGCCCGTCGCTGTCCCAAAGCTGGTAGCAACCACCCAATTTATTTGTACTGTTGGAAATTGATGAATTAATTACTCTGTAATAATGGACTTAGCAAGAAGAATTTCAGTATGGTGATATTTCAGATAACTTTCGAATGCTTGATACAAACCTAAAAGACACGTGCTCTTTCAGCGTTTCCATCGGAAACTGCTAGGCGTGTTAGAAATTTTAAAGATAGGTGAAAATAGTTGAAGGAACGCACTCCACATTGATAGTAAAGAATAGTAGTAGGTTTTTTGCTTTGAAAGGAAGAGGACATTTTAATTTACAGAGTAGAATTCTGAGTTGAGAGTCTTTTCAGACACTTATTAGATGAATTCACTCGTATTCAAGTAATTTTAATTAGCGTTAGACAGTAATTTATTTTTAAGTTATTTATTTAACACGTTTGTTGCGATTGCCTGATTGGTGTAAAACTTCACTTTGTACGCATAGTCACTAGAAGGATCTGAAAAAATTACAGAACCTAACCTAAGTGACCCACCGGTGGGTCACATCGCAACAAACCAGTTAAAGTTCTGGATAAACCAGTTAAAATATGGAGTACGCGTCAGACAATTGGTGCTAGGTTGCACAAAAAATAAAATGAAAGAAATTCTATTCAAAAAACAAAATATAAGCAGAGGAAAGCAAGAAAGAAGTAGCACGTCACGTCTGCCGACGATGGAGCAGGATCAGCTTCAACCATCAACTCGCAGCCCGACGACCTCGCTCCACACGTGCATCGAATCATTAAAGTCTGAACAGACTAGACAAATGCAATACGGATAATTTGGGCGGTTTGGGACCGGATGGAACCTCTGAACGCGACGGCGCTGAAACTCTTCAAAAATAATAATCCTCCCACTACCCACCCGCCTCCTACTATATAGGTACTTTTGCTACTTATTCCTAGTTCTCTGTATGAGTACAGTAGTTCGGAAACTACAATAATCCTATCGAAAGTGCAATTTTCGATAGTTTCCCATTGTTTTTTATTGCTTTGAAATCAGCATAAATTTGACAAAGTGACTGTTGGCCTGAAACTCACGTTATTTGGCATCATATAACTCCTCATGTTCTAACTTGGCCTAGTTTCAAGTGCCTACTTCAAATTACTATACAACCAATGATTTTAGAGTCCATAATTTCTTTATCTTAGGCCAACTAGAAAAATATTTCACATTCAAGCTGTACCTATGACTTTTTAGGACATACAAAATTTATTCAACAAAAATCTCTCCCGTGAAACAATGGATATCCAACGTATTTTTTCAATTTATTAAGCTTGAATCGTAAATATAGAATTTAAAAGCAAATTTTAAGTGAGTGGTTGCTCTATATGGCATAAATTATTCACTAAATACACAGGCTAACACTTGTTTCGGGGGCGATAGTTTTTGAGCTGTTATAACGTATATTTCGAGTGCTAATTTCAGGTATGCCGTCCATTCTCTCTAACACCTCCATTTTTCGCGAAATATGCATCGATTTATCCGTATTAACCCATTTTATGCTGCTCACACGAATCATATAATAAAACAAAGACTGCAAACAGTTTATTGTCACGAATGTACAAATGCATGGAACAAAACCTCATACACGTTCAAAACTTTTTATTCAAAATAATGCAAATGAAACCATAAATAAAATGAGCATTAGTTTCGGAATTTTGGTATATGGAACATTCATGAATTATTAACTTCAGTAATACAGATTTTTTTATGTTTAATTAATGTAGCGAAAGAAAAACCAAAATCCTGCTTAATTACCTACCGTATGAAGACTCTATACACACCAGAACTATTCCAGGAAAAACTATGGGATAGGAGGAATGAATTTCAAGGTATGGAACTCACCGATGATGTTGACAGTCAAGTCTCAATTTTCAATGAGAATGTCTTAGGAGCCTTAAACGAATGTGCACCATACACCACAAGGAGAGTTGAACTAAAGCATACCGCCTGGATAACGGATGAAATAAAACAATTGTGTAGAGTGAAAAAAAATTACTTATACGCGTTTAAATGTAACAAATCGAACTACTACTACTAACGAAACAAAACGAAAGCACTTCCAAAAGGAATTACAAACAGCAAAGAAAAATCCAAAACGAACCTGGGAAATCATCAGAGAAATAGCACAGTGCAAAGATTCGAAATTCGAAAATCCATTGGAAACAGCCACTAATTTCAATACTTTCTTCTCTGAAGTCGGAGCAAAAGTCTTCGACGAAGTATCCAAATTTACTACACATAAACCTGTTGATGTTGGCCTTAATCCTGCTCAATTACTAAATACAACTAAAACATGGAAACCAAATCCAGTTAGTCTACAGGAAATACGCAGAATCTTATACTCCTTGAAAAATACAAAGGCAGTTGGACGTGACAGCATAATCATTCAATACATCAAAGACAGTTTCAATTTTACAACACCATTGCTTCATTTGAAAATCAATACTTCTATTGCGACAAACAAATTCCCGGATCAATGGAAACATTCCATAATCAAACCGCTGCATCAAGCAGGTGACATCAATACTGCATCAAATTACACGCCAATTAGCCTTCTACCAGTCTAATCCAAAATAATAGAAAAAGTAATATCTAACCAACTCTCAACATATTTGGACAAATCTAACTTACTTCATCCAAACCAGTATGCTTACAGAAAACATACCAGCACTCAAGATGCGCTGCTTAACATCACCGATAAAATATACAGTGACATTGACACTAAACACGTCACTCTCTTGCTTTTGCTTGATCTCTCCAAAGCCTTCGACAGTGTTGAACATACACGGCTTCTGCAGAAAATCTCTAACTTAGGAATCGCCACACAGTGGTTTCAGAGCTATCTAGTAAACCGCTCTCACGCAGTCCGACTAGAAAACACAATTTCATCACCCATACAAAACGATTTCGGCGTTCCACAAGGTTCTATTCTCGGTCCACTTCTGTTCTCGAGTTTCATCGATGATTTTCCATCATTGCTGTCAAACACGAGAATTTCTATGTACGCAGATGACGTACAAATTGCAATGACAAGCGCGCCGGCCAAACTATCTCAGACAAAATCAAATGCTGAAATACTTTTAAAACACGTAAAATCATGGTACGACCAAAATGGTCTCAAGCTTAACGCAAGCAAGACACAGTGCATCATTTTTGGTTCCAAGAACACAATTAAAACACCCGAATTTAACTTTAACGTTAGGAAATGACATTATTGAATTAGTAGAAAAAGTAAAAAATTTGGGCATCTAGTTTGATCAAAACACGTCTTTCACATCCCACGTGGAGAAAACATGCAGCAAAATTAACGGTACATTGATGCTCCTTCACAGAGGGGAAGAACATGCCTGACGAAAAAACTAGATTATTAGCCATCCAATGTTTAGTGTTATCACGCTTTGACTACTGTGACTTGCTCTGGGGAGATATACCAAAAGGTCTTCAAAAAGAGCTACAGAAATGTATGAATTTTGCTGCTAAAGTAGTGTGCAGAGCAAATTTCAGAAAGAACGATCATGCAATACCTCTCATGAAAAAGCTTAACTGGACCCCGATAGAACAAAGACTATTCATTCACAAGGTTATATATGTATTTTCCTCTCTATATCGCCCTCAATGTTCTGCCAACGTTGTTAAATTCCATCCACCCACTACCAAGCATGTAAAACCTGATCGATGACACGATGTTAACATCAGTTTCTGCTCGTCCGATGCTATTCACAGGGCTCTTTCAATTTCAGGTGCATTGCTTTGGAATAAACTGCCCACGCATATGAAGAAAAACCAAACAATTAAAAACTTCAAAAAAAAAAACGTGACACATCATTTTCACATATCAAAGTAGCAAACAAATACTGAAATCTTTGCTCCTATGCATGATTAAACAAAATTAACTTAGTAACGAAATATGCTCCATATAAGTGTCTACTATGTGTTTGTGTCACACAACTTAAGTATAAACTGAAATAGAGCTAACAATATTCAAACGAAACGTACGTAAATGTCAAACTCGTGCTATAATTCCTCAGCTCTGGAGTCAAATCGACTATTTTAATTTCATCAAAAACTGGTATGTTTATTACTTCTTACTTTTTTTCTGTTATATTTCAGGATTATAAATTGGTAATTTTTTAACCTGATAAACGTTAATATGTTAAAAAGGTTCAATTTTCATGGAGCACAAAAAAAATTTCTTGATAGAAAATAAATTGTGTTTTGCCTAAAACTAAATAGAATTTTATATGAATTAGTGTTCACTCTTCAGATTATTATTCTTCCAATGCTTTTAG
>VCRD01006990.1:0-21775 GCA_006783055.1 Trinorchestia longiramus
TGGCCCCACTATGTACATATACCACATAGTGGCCCCACTATGTACATATACAACATAGTGACCCCACTATGTACATATACCACATAGTGGCCTCACTACGTACATATACCACATAGTGGCCCCACTATGTACATATACCACATAGTGGCCCCACTATGTACATATACCACATGGTCACCCACCATGTACATGTATCACATGGTCATCCACTATGTACATATATCGCATAGTAACCCTACTATAGCAAGTCTGGGACTATGAAAGACTAAGACCAACTAAGACAATGAAAGAAACTTCTGGTAGCACACATATTCCTAAATAGGAACTTGATAAAGATCATTGGACCTATAAATAAAATAACACGTTTAAAAATTTTGGTAACGATTAAAGGAATACATAGCAAGAATTTGTTAATGGGATAATAATTTTGAGTTTATATTGATATGATACATCATATCAAATCAGTGCTTTCATAACATAAATGACTCATGTGATATCAAACTGTATCCTTGAAAATAAACAAATTTATTGAAAAATTATGAATGTACTCCGATGGGAGTGAATTCTTCAAAAAGATGCTTTGCATGTGTAAAAATAAATATGTGCAAGCTCTAAGAGTAGCGCACTGATTTTAGAAGCGTGAATGACACATAATTCTTCAGATTTCATTGAAGATTACAATAATTTTGGAATAAAAGCTCTCAAAGCCCCTACGGTTGTAGCCAGCTGCCTCAACGTTAATCATGGTTCATGAAATTTTAAACTAAAGCCTTTGAGATATGTTTTTGATTCATTCGTAACAGTCATCACCTTGAAACTGTTCAATAAAGGAAAAGTCTCGGTATATACTCACATTGTAGGCTAGAGGCCGACATGAAGCAGAATTCAAGTTTAAAGTTGGGGTCGAGTTATTTGGATTGTGGCTTTTATAATTGTGGATTTCGATTGTTTAAAATTGGGAAAGTTCTTTACTTGCGCTCAAATAGTGGCAGCTTAGATTATATTTCTAATGAATGATACATAAACATCTATGTATTAACAGTACATGAATATTATCATTGAAAAATAAAGGTGACCATCAAAAGCCTTCGGACCCCGTAGGATATTTTGCCGTACCAGAAAGCCCATATTTCTGTCTCAGCATAAAATACGTGATTTTGCATCGTTTTAACGCACTCAAGTACTAATGGCCTGTCTTCACTTTAGTTCTGTAGGCCAGTTGTGCCACATTTAATCCCGAAAAAAAAATGAATTTTATTCAAACCAACCATATTACCTGAAAAATTGTGGACAAGCAGGTGATGTGGAGCATTAAATCAAAGGAATCATTATTAATTCATAGAGTTAATACGTAATCCCAGCGCAGAGGATCGCAATGCAAACATTTTTTAAAAGTTTTTAAATTTAATTTTAATCAACTGTGGCTGGATACCAACTTTCTTTCATCACCTCTGAATAAAGTAGATATGAAAAAATGAAATCTCAATTCGAAGGCCACTGAATCACAAAACATTTTTAGTAGCTATAACAAATTCGCTATTCTGAGTTTGTTGTGTCGTCCGGACCACACCTCAGCAGCCTGTATTCTTAAGTGGGTAGATTTTAGTGGGCCTCAGAAACGCTGAAGTTACGATCAGTCCGCCTTATCTGCTGCGGTGTTCAGCGTTATCACGACATTGTCAACAGCGTTTGTCCGCCCCTGCGCAGATACTTGAGATTATCGCAGCCGTTACAGGCTACGAGAGTGAGGATTGATTTTGTTGGAGACTATTTGTTTGTCATCTTACGCTCTGGATCAAGCTAGGCTGAGAGCTTGTGTAGCTGAGTGCAGAAAGGGTGAGGCTGTTTGGGGACGTGGTGCTGTAGCTAGGCTACGTGACTGGCCTCTTTTTTGTTGCATTTTGAAAGTTTCTCTCATCTTAGAGATATTGAACCCGTTTCATTTAATTTGTTAAAGGCATACAGATGATTAATCAAAAATACGAATGACAATGTTGTTTTGTCTGTGTCCTATGGTATTATTACATTTTATTTGTTAGTAAGTTGTGTAGTGCTGAAGCACATTGGATATTCTTCAATTGTGTACACAATAGAAAATCACTCAAAAAAATGCTAAAAACAGTTACCGTGAACGAATTGAAACGTTTATTAAGCGAGATGTTCTGGTACGCATTCTTCACAGCAAGCATGAGTTGATATCAACGTGCAATACTGCAATAGTTTTGCGATATCTGCAGGGTTGATGCAATTATCATATACTTCGAAAGTTACTTTCAACTACAAAAGATACTTTTAAAAACGGCTGACATACAAAGCCTTCCTAAATTACAGTGCAAAATTCTATGTGTAGCCGTACGCAAACAAAGTTACAGCAGCCGTACGCGAAGAAATCTACAGCAGCCGTAGGCGAAGAAATCTACAGCAGCCGTACGCGAACAAATCTACAGCAGCCGTACGCGGACCAATCTACAGCAGCCGAACGCGAAGAAATCTACAGCAGCCGTACGCGGACCAATCTACAGCAGCCGTATTTATGGCAAAAGATGAAAGACGGCTGTGAGCATCACACGGTCGCTCGTCTGTTGACACGGCGACAAAGGCGCCTTGTGCCGCCCTGCTTTTGTCTCGGCACCTCTCGTCTTTGGTCATAAAGATGCTCCTGCTTCGCTTCACGACCCGAGTTATGAGAAAATATTGAAGATAATCTCATACAATAGATTCTTGACAGACACCAAACTGAAAAACAACGGATATACTCTTCTATAATCGGAGTAAACTGTTCTATGCTGACACCAATTGCAAGAAAGGAACTATAGTTAACCATGTATTATTCCACTATATAATAATACACTGTTTGTTGCTTGCTTGCTTGCTTGATCCGCTTCTCTGTCACGCTCTCAAGGATTTAGATAGGAGGAAATTCGGTATGTATTGTAAGCTTTGTATTATGGATACCAAAGGCACGTCCTTCAATGTGGAAGCTCCTTCAAAGCCCATGCAAATCAAACGGAAAAATAATTGAGAAACAAGTGAATTTTCACGTGTGGATCTACTCATAGGTTTATATTACGTAGTCTGAATCCAATGATTCAAGAATATTTGGTCGGAGAAAACTACAAAAAACGCTACACCGAGCGTTTGACTTTCGTCTTCATGTGAAAAAAGTATATACGACAAAACATGCGAATAATCCGGGTAAACTGGCGACACCTGAATGTTTGGGCCGTGCCAGACGAAGAATGAAGATCAAAACTATGAGCAATGAATGCTTGAGCAGCTTGTGGTACTGATACTGGAGCTGGAGCCTCGGTGCAAGGAATTCCAAAACAATTTATGAAATCATTGAAGCCGCAGAAAATTCACATCTTGGGCTAAAAGTTTTTAAATCAACAAGCTAAATCGACTGAAGGATAAACATTTATATCCTGAATTTACTTGGGTAGTAATTCTTTTGTACAGTTTTATTTGTTTTCGCAGCTGAAAAGAAGAGTTGAAGTAAGAATTTTAAAACTCTTCTCTGTAATTATATGCAAGACCTAGCATACTAATAGCTTCATTCCATCCTCCGCATTTGTCGAGTGGTACTTCAGCGAATTATAACATTTATTGATATAAAATAATGCGTAGGTAGAAGAAATACAAAGACATCACTCACTATTGACACATACATTCGGGTACATTTGTACAATGTACCAGAATTATAGGACAATACCCCGCCGAACTCGGTATCCACGATACGGACTCGAGTATATAAGGCTCTGTATCTCTCTAATTTTTTTGAAGGTGACACGAAACATATAAATAAATAAATAAATAAATATATAAATAAATAAATATATAAACACACGAGTCATTCTTAGTATTAGATGTCTCTATAGTTACGCTGTTGATTTTTAAAATGATATTGTGCATGAAATTATGAGTTGTACCGTACATCTTAATGAAAACTTTTATCTTTAGTATCCTCAAAGAAAACAATCAAGACCATGTAAGATAAAAGGTGAGGGTAGCCAAAATACGTTACCAAATACCAGATTAATTGATGAAGATAAATTAAACTATTGAGCTGTAGCTCCGTCTTGTTGGAATTACACGTTTAAAGCTTTTGAATTTTTCCACTAATTTGAAATTGACCCAATTTATTTATCTGGGATAGCTTTCTTTCCATTAAATTTCTGAGAGAATCCCTTACTGAAGTGCCACCTAATCGTAAATCCTGCGAGTTTTTGTATTTGTCTCTCAGTATACATCTTGAAAGGCAAGCATTAGTGAAATTATATGCAGGAATGAATTAGATCAATGATTAACAGAGAACTATCGTTAGCTAAATATTTGGATTCAAGCTATCAGCTCATCAAGGTAAAAAAAGATAAACTGGTTGTACGTATGGAAACAATAATATCGTCGTGTGTTCATACACGAGATGAACAGCTATTAATAGTCCTAAAACTTTTAAATATCAATTACTTTCTCTGCAAAATCGATATTAAAGCCATTCCTTACATGAAAATGATATATTAAAAATTTTAACGCATTTTAATAGCGACCTTTCCCATAGTTAAAGTTCTAACTTGCACAATATTATTCAATTCTTTCCTTAATAAGAGTCAGTTCAATAAAGTTAAGCCTTTTCTTTACATGAGAAAAACATCTATATACATATAATCGATGATGTATCTCCATTTCTCTCTCTCTGTATCTGTGTGTGTCCGTCCCGTAACTTCCTATCTATTACGGAAGAAAAATTAATGAACTGAAATCAAGATGGGTATGCATGTATTACAAGCATTGTATTGTGGATACCAAAGGCGCCGGATCACTATAAAACACGCCATTTTTTCCTTTATTAACTTTCTTCTCTTACACGGCCATGTTATCGGTAGATAAATAGAAAGTGAAAGTTCTGTATACATTCATGAAAAATATTCATATTCTGATAATACCACGGGTAAAAGCGAAAAATGTATTTTATTTGATAGATCCTTAATTTTATCACTTTTAAACCAAGGAATTTGAACGGGTACTGTCTTGGCCATGCTATCGGTAGATAAGATGCACAATGGAAGTTCTGTATATATTAATTAAAAATATTCATTTAAAGCACAATAATTCGTCACAAATCTTTAATGCATTCATCGTAATAATAATTTTAAACCAGTAAAATCTAAACTGTGGAACTCCCACGGGAACTGTCTAGTACATTAATAAGTCTAAAACTTTTAAATAGCAATCACTGTGAAAGTATGAGCCTGTATCCTGTCTACTGCATGGGCCAGGCACCGCCTCAAGAGCGCCGGAAATGACCGTCCTGCTAAGCGCCTCTTGAGATCTGCCTCATATGAACTGCAACAATGGAGACACTTGCACTCTTAGATGCCCTATTATTGGCTTCCTAGTCTTGGGTCTCATCAGTGCTTTAATCATTTATACTTGCACACAAAACTGTTACATTTATTGCCTCTATACAGGTGTGTATAACCACGCGTGGGATGTTCTCACTGAATCAAAATTAGAGAAATTAATGCAATGGGATCAGTTTTAAGTCGTTCTGAGTGGTCGTTCTTCCATGGACAAAAATAATTTCCTCTGGCTTTTTCATACGAAATTAAGTGTTAATATATGGAAATGGGTTCACAATTACCATTAGGAAAATTCGTTTACGTACAAAAGTTAGAGATTATCCAAAATTATACAATAAATGCTTTGGAACAAATAAAAATCATGGCTTTCACTTAAAAAAAGTGAATTGGGCACATCAACAGCTTTATCATAATAACTATGCGATTTTGAGTATATTTTGTAAGGACGTTTTTGTTTTACTGACATAGTGTCAAGAAATTTGGGATAAAATGCTTGCGTTGAGTGAGACAAACTATGTAAGTCTTCCCTTGTTCCTTGACTAGAATAATTTTATTCCTTTATTGCTTTATTTTAATCACTTTCCATTTTCTATGTGTTAGACTAACCAAACTCGGCAGCTCAATTTTCTCAACTACTTCTACATACGGCGAAGAATTTTTTACAGAACGTCACAAGAACATTAGCGAAGAATTTGTGACCGTGACAGGCCCGTCTGGCGTTGACATTGAGACGCGGCACTAAGACAACTTAGTCTTAGCAAGAGAGGAGTTCACTTTAAAAGTCCATTTTGCTCGCTTGAATTGCCGTCACCCACCAACGTGTAGTCGTCCATCAATTGACGCTTTGGACAAACAGATGTGCAAATAACACAGATTACAGCACGAAATATTATTTTAAATTTGCCCGTTTTCGAAAAGAGAGCATTGGCTGGAGGTATACTCCTACTTGGAATTTTTTCTACGGATAGATAATATTATTTTTTTATTATTCATGTATACAACTGAAGAAATAACAATTTATCATAATATCCTTATTAAACACCCAGTTCAGCCTCCAATGAGTTTATTCTATGAGTGCGTTACGTGATAATTTTAGAAAAACCTTTGAAAAAGCATGCTTTAAATTTTAAAATGCTTCATTCGTATGTTGTTTTGTAATTTTTTAAATCATCCAAACTACAGATAGCAAATATATATGTGCATAGAACTCACTTTTATAAAACGCTACTTGTATGAGGGTGAATAATGCAACAGGAACGAACCGTTATGATTCATTCGTTATGTTTTATAAAATGAATGTGTAGGACTACTGGTGGCTTTCCTTCTTGAGTCGAATACACCTCGCTAGTGAATCGCATTTGTAAATTGTTTAGTGTCAGCTAAATAAACTACAGCCTGTAGGCAATAGACGTAGTGGCAACAATAAGTTTCTTAAAAGAAATTAGGAGATTTTACTTTTTGTGTCTCATCAAATGTCGACTGGACCATTTTTTAGGCTTTAAAGACAGCTGTCCCACTGAACAGCGTCACCTTGTTCCCTAAGCCTCCCTGTATGCTCGATCATTTGTCCGGCTTGACGGAGAGGAATGCTCGCACTAACATCCCTATACTTGCCTAGACCTGAGGGTTGAATTTACACCACCGCAATTCCTCGTTTTACATTCATTTTAGCTACCACCAAAAGTGCATCGACTTGAGAGCTATGGGGAGTAAAGTCCGCGAGTTAAGAGAGCTCAAAAATTGGAAGAATCACAATCTTTTACTGGATTATAATGGAGGTAAGTCATTGATGTTGTTCAAATTATTCAGGTTAATTAGAAATTCATTGGATTATGAAGAGGCTGGAGTATAAAATCTCGAAACATTCATCACATTCATGCCAGTTTGGTGTTTTTAAGAGTATTTCAGACAAGTGACTCATAGATATTTTATTGCTTGATATAAACCACACCGTGCTTAATCACCGTAACCTCAGACATACCCATGAACAAATATTTATCAAAAGGTATCGATAACTTTCAAAAGAACTGATTTAAAGAAACAGGTTCCCACGGTTTGCGCCACGGCGGCTTCTCGTCTGGTAGACGCTAGTGAACAAAATTGATCATCCAACGCTACGTTCACACTCCTAAAATCCGTCGCAAAATGAGGCGGCTTCTGGAAGCCATGCTTTTCGTACAAGAAGTTTTGTTGACGATGTTGTTGACGCCAAAAGATGCAGGAATTTATTTCGAAAACGCTTGGCCTGAAGGCCGTAATTGCTTATTATAGGAAATCCAGTAACTTCCCAGGTATAAACGTGGTGGCGTTCATGAATGTATTTAAATAAGCGATACTGAATTCTAGTTTATGCTGGTAAAAACTGAACTTATTTATGCGTCAACATAAAATGAAGTGTACTAAAAAACAACGAAAAGTGTTCCTTCAGTTAATAATCACTGACTATTGTGACGCATTGCTCCGAGTGATTGCTTAAAATAAGACCTTGCAATTTAGTGACAAATCACTCCGATGGAAATTTCAACACAAGACATTGGATCAGTTTATTTTGCTGAAAAATTGTACTGTCAACTTGAGAGATTCGTCATTTTAGCGAGAAAGCTGCGATCTTGAGAGATGTGCCCGCGATGCTCTAATGGATCCCGAACTGTAAAGCGGAGCGACAAGACGCAGCTCTGCTGAACAAACAAACTGAGCTGTGCCTCCTCCACACAGCCACACAAGACACACGTGTGAACACAACACCAACTACACAGCCCACACAACACGAATGTTTAGCGCTAGGCTGTGTACTCAGCCAATACAGAACTCCTAAACTGAACAGCGTCAGAAATCGGTTTCTCGTTTAGTAAATTGTGCTCACAGGCAACGAGTCTGCATTTCTGAGCACACCAGCGATTATTGAGCCAATGCATACAGCTGTGTTGCTCTTGCAGTATGCTGTGTGAGCAGCAATATGTGTTTGTGCACCCTGCCTGCACAGTTCACACAGCACAAACACCAGGTTCTAAGCACTGCAGATAGCTAGCACATGGCACATGTTTGTGTGATGCGCGTAATTACTGCGTATGCAGTTGTACATGCATTGTATCTGTGGAGTGCGTATACAATGAATACATACACTCAGGGAGCTTACTATTGTTGACGGTGAACTAGGTGAACTAAGGGAGCTAAGTGAAGTAGGAAAAAGCTTCCTAACGACTGATAAAAAATATTCTTCATCGTAAATGTTTGATATTTCAGCTCCGAACCATACATCGTATTTCTTTACATACTTGAATGAAGTACCAGCGTTATTTACAATCCTTTATCAAAAAGGAAAAATGTTTCATATGATTCAAAGAATGAAAAATCCGAGTACATTTCGAATATTTGTAATCAGCTCAAAGCGGAAAGAATATATGTGAGTAGAATAGTGAATGGTTGCAGTCATCATGTTCTCTACGGCATCATTATTTTAAAATTCCTTATTTAGCTCCCTTAATTTACACCGTTAGAAAACTACAAAATTGTTTGTAATTTTCTAACACACTAATACACCCAACAAAGTAACAAAAAATGTATAGTTCGTAGAATTTCGATATTATATTTAAAACTGTGTTTCTGTGCAGTAAATGCTGGGTCTTGCGAGCTTCAGGGAGTCTTTCAAGAGCACTAGAGTTCGGCTGAGGAAAGTTGATTTAAGGCCCACTTGAAATGGATGAGAATTTTGTGTTCAAACGCCAGTAAAAAATCCTGACAGTTGGAATTTTTGTCGACTTCTGCCGGTGTCATCTGGCACTGAGGGTGAGTTCCTGAATGGAAGTGCTTGATTTTACGCTCTAGCTAGATTTACTTGCTCTTTTGAGGGACAATAGGATTTAAGGTCTTTTATATTCTCGACTAGAATATAAGGGCACACGAGAGGCACTGGAATATACAAGTTGTTGAACTGTACGAACATATTTCTAGGTCCATATTACAATTTTTTCAAATAATGTTTTTAATATTTTTCTCTCCATCATTAAGCTCATAAAACTCCTATTTATATTGTAATTCCATTATTAATAAATTGAATAGAATGGAGTCCTTGACACATTTGTGTTTGCCGAACCTTTCTACGCTGCCACTAAATTCCAAGACCTCTGAGGTAACTACGTCAACATTCATAGTAATGTTGTTGCTGTACATAGACCATTAGCTAGCACTTAGCCTGCATAATGCAGCATCAACATATTATGTGATAGTCAGTATACCCACAGAAGTTTTGATAGAGATAATTATGCATTACTATTATGTTCAGGGCATTATCTCCATACACGTGACCTGACACAACAAATAGTCAAGAACTAAGCGTGCGTTCGTTAGATAGACCTATAGTAGTGCGTCTTGACTCAGTTTCCACTTTGAATTAGGCGCTTAAATAACTAGATGCAATTTTTTCCCTAAAATACCTCTTGAATTGTCAAATGTAACTAGTGACTGAAACATAGATCGTCCAAACGATCACAAAAATTCTCAAGTCATTAATTAAATAAAGGAACCCTAACTGAAGATAATCGTTTCCTAGCAATGCCCTACGTGTGGTAGGCAATAAGGGAAATAAAGTCAAATGAAGGTAAAACATTCGCCGCAGTGGCGTCACGCCGCTGTCTGAACGGAGGCATGAGTGAATGAATGTTGTTATTGTTATTTTAGTGAAGGTGAGTCGTATTTTGGTTTGTACAGACGGAGCGCCTGGCAATCTATACGTGTTGTTCTAAGCCGGACACCTGAGTAGAGCTGTCGCTTGCAGCGAGGGAATAGTAGGGCAGGGCAATAACTGGGGAGGAGGAAAGCAGGGAAGGGGAGTAAGGAAAGGGAATAACAGGGAAGGAGGAAAGCAAGGGAGGGGGATAGCAGGGCAGGGCAATAACAGGGGAGGAGGAAAGCAGGGACGGGGGATAGCAAAGAAAGGGAATAACAGGGAAGGAGGAAAGCAGGGAACGGGAATAGCTGGAGAAGGAAGGGGATAGCAAAGAAGAAAGAAAGATAAGAAGAGGAAAAGCTAGGGAGAGGGATATCAGGGGATATCAGAAAAGAAAGATAGCAAGGGAGGAGATAGCAGGACAGAGGGATAACAAGGGAGAGGGATAGCAATGGAGAAGAATAACAAGGGAGAGGGATAGCAATGGAGAAGAATAACAAGGGAGAAGGATAGCAATGGAAAAGAATAACAAGGGAGAGGGATAGCAATGGAGAAGAATAACAAGGGAAAAGGATAGCAATGGAAAAGAATAACAAGGGAGAGGGATAGCAATGGAGAAGAATAACAAGGGAGAGGGAAAGCAATGGAGAAGAATAACAAGGGAGAAAGATAGCAATGGAGAAGAGGGAAGGTAAGGGGAGAGTAGTTCAGAGGATGTCAGATAATTTAAAAAGGATTGAAAAACATTTATTCGCAAAAGTGAAGATCCATTACTTATAAATGAAAGACTGTAAGTTTAAAAAATAATATTTGTGAAGACATTCACGCAGGTTCCATGGAGACATAACACAGAGAAACATTGCTGGACTAATTATGTATAAGAAATGTGTCCCCAAAAATAATATGCCTGGTCGTTGTCCATCGCTTGTACTAATAAATGGAAATCAGGCGCGTCTTGCTGTCCATCACCAGCTTGGTCGACTGGTGAGCGAATCTGCTTGCGAGCGGAAAGAAAGACCCGAATCCCGCTGCCGACATGGTTGACGCGGCTAGAAATACGGCATGGGACTTGGGTAAATAACCGAATAATTATCGAAGAAATTATTCGACCCAAGTATGGGCCAGAAGGTTCGTTCCTATAGCCTCATTCTATTCTATTCTATTCTATTCTTGTGGCGGTAGCTGAGATGCAAAATAAACACGTCAGAGTTACGTGTTCCTGAGTTAACATAACGGGATTTCTCTGTTCATTCCTAACATCAGACTTGCTGTTGACATGAACTACAAGTTGGGAATTTTTAGTCCCTTCAGCAGTAATTGTGATACAAACCTTTCACGGGCGATCAATCTGTTTTGAAGATTGAAGAATTTATTGTATGATTAAATAGCCCATTTAATTAACGAATAGATTCAAAGTTTCATGGATAATCAACTAGTTAATTAGCATTAGTATATGCCAAATCACGTGTACAAACGCTGCATAAGGAATTGATACGGAACAGTTTACACACACGCCGCTGCTCCCCACCAAGATTCCGGCACTATACACCCTGGAATGTTCCCTCTGAACAGAAGGAAAGTTGCTTTATTAGTCAAGTTAATTACTTACATAAGAAACGATTCTAAAATCTCTTGCCTCTGAAGTCTTATTGCAGTCGAAGCGCAAGATTCACATCATCTCCTGCCATTCACAAAGACATTGCTCTGCATTGCATGCACGAAGACATAGAACCTTGTATTGCACCAGTAGGTCGATCAGTTTCAAAACAACACTTGTACTAGGAAGATTTCAGTAAAGTATGAACCCGTATCTTATCAAGATTTTAATCCAGTGTTTATATTCTGATAAACTTCTTCTCAGTGAGAACCTCTAAACTTATCTTTAAATTAGGGTATTGAGAACACTTGTACATACATTGAACAGTACGTGTAGTTGAGGCATGAACTTGGGACTACAACCAATAACAAGAAGGCAACAATTAACAAGACAGACATCACCAGCTTGGTCGACCGGTGAGCGAATCTACTTGCGAGCGGAAAGACCCGGGTTCGAATCCCGCTGCCGACATGATTGACGCGGCTAGAAATACGGCATGGAACTTGGGTAAACAACCGAATAATTATCGAAGTAATTATCCGACCCAAGAATGGGCCAGAAGGTTCGTTCCTATAGCCTCATTCTATTCTATTCTATTCTAGAACTGCAAGCACTCACCGTGCATGGAGAGGTTCATGTTGGACGCGTCGCTGAGTTGAGGGGATGAACTGAACCCAAGTTGAGGGTTACTGGAGGGGTGCAAACCCCCTGCTGAAGCAACCCCTGTGGATGGGGTCAACCCTCCTAGCAGGTCCCCCCCGCTGGGGCCGTGGGAGTAGTGTAGGTGGTGGGGGTGGGGGTGATGGGAGTAGCTTGTTGTGTTCCCACCCATCGAGTCGTGGATCGGGGGAGTTAGAGGACCAGGGGAGCCTTGGGAGAAAGTTGATATAAATAAAAATCAACGGGTTCGAAAACTACAAAAAGAAAAGTGTTCAACATATCATCACTTTTTAACATGTTGAAGAATGAGGGAACTTATTGCAATTATCTTTTGCAGTAAATATTGTTACTGCTTTTAAGTTTTTTTAGGAATGTAAAAAACAATCAACCAACCCCAGATCAGAAAAAGCATGAGCTTAGTTTTATAAGAATACAATATAATTAAGATTATAATGAGTCATAAAAATAGCACATCATCTGCCTCTCATCTCTTGCGCTGCTGTGGTAGAGAGATCTGTGCATTGTACGTATATATATGTTATATATATATTATATATATTATATATATATAATATATATAATATATATATATATATATATTATATATATTATATATATATATATATATTCGGCTAGCTACAACCATGACACATATCCTCCCTAATGCAATTATTACACCAAAAACAGTAACTTAAACTTCGCTAATGTGGTGATTGTGATATAATCAATAATGAAAATTTAATTAAACTTGAATAAGATATTGAGTATATCTGTATAAGACACAAGCAAGACTCGGGGCTATGCAGCACTTCATCTCTCACTAACGTAAAATGTAATATATTTTAACATTAAGGTCAAATAGAGTTGTTCTAGTCAAGTTCTATTCCTAAATTCATATGCATCGAGCTATGGAACAATTTCGGGGCCAGATTCATATGTGGCCCTCGATTCATAGAAAACGTGACAAAACCAGGAGCTTTAATATTATTATTATTATTTATTATTATTATTAGTCTGAGTATCCTCGTCTCTTGAGCATGATGAAGTTGCAGAACGACTGGCGGTCACCGCTCAGAAGATCATTTCCTCTCCAGCACATGCCGAAGCCACTTATTGTACGTATATACTTATATATCATGACATAATTGGTTTTCTACATAAGGAGGGAGGGGTTTTTAAAAGAACACAAAACCACTGCCTAAAATATGTTTTTTTCGTGGTGGTGGCGCGGCCTAGAAGGAAGGAGACGCTCAGTTGCGCTCCACTAAAAACTGCTCCGTTAAATGGCAAGCGTCAAGGAAAAAAGTGAACAGTTTCTTCCCCTAGAGTTTCCTCCCTCCCGCTGCGAAGCTGTCAGCGGCAATCAGGTTGGGGAGATCAAAGTGAGTGATCTAGGTTGGTGATTGATCAAGGCCTGGCTTATATATCCTCATCTATCATCAGTGACAATGGCAGCTTAGCAACAAAACACGTGTCTATGTAAGTTTGTTGATGCACAAGGTAGCAACTTCAGCGTTCTGCTCTCGAATTGAGTCCAGTTTTTGAAAAAAAAACGGCTTCCGAAATGTCAACTATAAAACAATTACTAACAGTTGGGAATGATAGAAAACAGTGACTGCGAACACTAACAGTAATTGTGCATAACAGATAACAGCAACTGCAAATACTAACAGTGATTGTGCATAACAGATAACAGCAACTGCGAATACTAACAGTAATTGTGCATAACAGATAACAGCAACTGCGAATACTAACAGTAATTGTGCATAACAGATAACAATGACTGCAATCTCTGACAGAGTTTCTACACCCTGTCAGTAAAAAAATTAAATTAGCCCACGTCACTTCCTCCCAATTTTACATCCATTCATCCATGTGTCTGAGTTTGAAATAGTTATGAGATAAGTAACCGATCAATTAGTAATACAATACATTGAATTGTTACACCTAAATGTAATAATTGTATTATTTAAATTGAATTATGAAATTTTATTAAATAATAATTATTACATCTAAATGTAATAATGCAGCACCTTTATAAGAATAAAGAAACGGACAAGTGTAGCCTGTGCCCTATACTGTATGAGGGAGATCTTATTTCGATCCTACACGCAGGTACTTTATCCTACACGCAGGTACTTTATCCTACACGCAGGTACTTTATCCTACACGTAGGTACCTTATCCTACACGCAGGTACTTTATCCTACACACAGGTACTTTATCCTACACAAGGTCAGTACTACAACAGCAGTCAGACGGAATTTTGGGAAGAGTGTACGAGAAATATTCAGATATTTAAGTGTAACGCTACGTTGCGTACAAAATGCATTATAATAACAGAAATTAAATCTAAAATCACAAAGTCGATCATGTTACCATGCAAATCATGAGTTTATTGTAAATCTCTATAGCAACATAATGCACGGTATATATATTACATGTATCTTTTCTCCAAATTTATTTTAACACTTTCGGTACCATGATGCAAATGCCAGAACCTTTTCAACATATTTAGCATCAAATTTAAAAAAAGATGCTTTGTGATGTTTTACGGTCACTGCATTGTCCTGATTAAACTGTAGCTTGCACTGCCCTACCAGCATTTGCACAGACACACGTGTTGCTCTGCATCTTAAAATGTGCAAAATTGGAGCGGTACTTGTATGTACCGTCAGTATCGAAAGGGTTAAGCCAGAGTGTTGTGCTTGCAGTCTAATTTGGGGTGATGTGAAACGTGATCTAAAAATTAATGCATTGAAATAAAAGTGTAGTAATAAATTTATTGTTATTGATAATTTAATGAGCAGTGCAGAGCTTCCCCATAGAAGAGGCGTAAACATTAATGGGAGGAACCCTTGTTAAAAAATTGAGAATTGCTGAACTCAAAGCGAGGACGATGTCATCAACCACATTTCCTGTCGTTGAAGTTACTGAATAATTTTTACCAGCGTGGACTAATTTTAGGTTAGCACTCTCAATAAACACCTCTAATTATGTCAGGCCTATCTGATTAGTATTTCCAATTACAGAGACCTTAATAGTAATTCCAGGTTAAGAGATCTGGAAAATACTCTACGTTTTGAAAACATGCAATTACTTGTTGTTTTTTTTAGGTCAGCCTTTGAAATTGTACTGTGCGAGTACTAAAGTTAAGGGCTTTAATTAGCATTCCACTGAATTAGCGTGTATTGTAAGCATTGTATTGTGGATACCATAGGCACATTTTTCAATGTGGAAACTCCTTCGCAAAGCCCGCATTCACTGGCAAATCAAACGAATCAATTCAGTAAAAATACACGTGAATTATCACGTGTGGGTCTACTAGTCTTCCCATTCGATGATTACCTAATTTTAACAAGTTCATAACTTTTAAAAATACTCCTGAAGAGACAACAGTCGAGGGCGACTGAGTACCAGTAGCTTTTATAACTTATAATTTCCAAATTAAAGATGGAACCAAAAAATGTGATATGTTTCATCGGCACCCACTTTATATACTTCCCATTAGCGTAACATGACCTTACTAACTTGTAAATTGGCTTTTAATACTTGTAGCCGTCAAGAAACACTTCCTTGGATCATGCACACATGCAGGAGGTAATACTTTGTATCGCAATTTTCTTGCTTTGTCTTCAGTATGCGATGTGAAATAATACGAACTTACATAGAATGACAACTAAGATTTAGTGCTGCCAAGTTTTGCAGCGAAATAAGAGCAATTATCACATGATCTGTCATAATTATTAACTCAAATAATTTGTCGACCAGCCGCTGTACTTTAACTTGCTCGAACAAGCTTTCACAATTATCTTTTTTATTAATACCTAAAGATTTGCATGTAAATTATAATCTCTTCACTTCATCATAGTTGAAAACAAAACTCGATATATTTAATTTATCTATTTCAGCAGAATAACCACGATAAAACGCTTAGGATTATAATAACATCTACATAGTATTTCCACGGAATAATTTTGTTACATTTTCGTGATATTGACATCATTTCACCTGGACAATATGTTTGTTCCCCCTAACTTCACCACCATCAAAACTCTTCGGGAGTTCAAACCTATTTGAGAGCTCTAAGGACCTCCATTAAAACACTCTACATCACAAAGAAATCATTCAAGCTTGATACCGCTAAAAAAAGTAGAAAATATGCAAGAACTATTTCTGAAGTGAAAATATGCAAGGATAATTTCTGAAGCTTAACTTTAATATGTACTTCGGCGATGAATGTGTCTGATGAAAATGAATGAATGGCATCTCACCTGCAGGGCTGCTCCCGCTCTTGACGTAGGTCTGGCCAGTCGCAGGCGCGAGGTTAGACGCCCACATATCACGGTCACTTGTGATAGTCGTCACTTGAGGGAGACTGGAACCATGACTGGAACTATGACCACCGCTGTGAGGGTACAGGAGAGAAGGCGACACGTTCCCATGAGTGACGTACTCAGACGTGTACCCGTACATAGCGTACTGTTGTTGCGAGTACGGGTACTCCTGGTACGGTTGAGTGTACTGCGTGGGGTAATTTGCGGACGCTGGAACAGAGTACAAATCATAGGGCAAGGGAGGAGGTGGAGGAAGTTGATAAGGCTTCATGGCTTGGACCTTGCGACGAAATCCTCGCGGTCTCCTTCTGAAAGATCCTTCCTCGAACATCAACTCTGCAGTAGGATCGATCGCCCAGTAATGTCCTTTTCCTGGCCTCCCCATGCTTTTGGGCAGCTTGATGAAGCATTCATTGAGACTTAAATTATGCCTCACCGAGTTCTTCCATCCCATGTACGAGCCCCTGAAGAAAGAGAACCGCTGTTGAAGGAAACTGTAAATTTCTGAGAGAGTGAGTCGTCTTTGAGGGGAGCTTTGGATGGCCATGACGATGAGGGCAATGTAGCTGTACGGAGGCTTTTCTTGACGCCGTGTTCCTCCACGCTTCACGGACTTCTCCGTGGAAGAAGAGCTGTTCTCAACTTCTGTTTGCTGCTGTGGGGCTATTGCAGTGGATGTTGCGCCTGCTGTAATAGGCTGGATGGGCCCAACAGGGCCTGGGTTTGCCCCAATTGAGGGGTCCAGAGGAAGCATCGGGCCCAGGGAGGATAGACAGGAACTCTGCGGAAGCTCTACTTCTTCTTTCATCGCTGTTTATGTTTGGATTGTGGTCTCACAAAGAATATTATACTCTCAGCAATGGTTGCATGTGCACCAGTCACTGCCTTCTATACTAAGCAGTTATCATGTTTCATTAATTTTGAATCAAAACCCCCACGATTTTGGAGTAGAACTTAATGAACTTATTTCTTTAAGATGGATTTACAGCAATACAATTCTACTTCTACTTTGCTGGTTCCCCACCACTTTTTTCCCCGTCTTAGTATTTATGAACTTTTTTTTCAACATTTGTGTAGGCCACTTTCTCTCTCACTTGGTGCTCCATATTTATGTGATCACCTTTAAAACTCACTCATTCAGCTTGTCGTCTTGCTTGGAACTTTGCTATTCATCAACTGTTTTGCTTCCTGACAAACACACAAAACACAAGCTACGAGATGCCTTTAAATATTTTCCTTCACTGAAACCCTTGACCTTGCAGAAAATGTCCCTCGTTGACCCGCTTATTTTGCATGCGTTCCGCTAGAGTGTGTAGTACGTAAATATTTTCGTGGTGTTATCGCAACAATCGTTATCGTTTACACTGAGAGATCGTTTTTGTATATAGATCGCACAACAGCAAACAGTTCAGTGAGGCACCCGCGATGAACTGTTTGTTCCGAGCTACAAGAAACTCTTCCTTCTCATCTTCCGTGTGACGTCGCTACGACCTGACCAATCATCACCACCGGAGATCACAGTGCCAACCCTCGCTAGTTATCCACCAATAGAAGAACAGAACCCCTCGGACTAATTTGCCCTTACATCGTAACGTCCAATCAATGCCCGAGATCGTTGCTCCAGGCCAACCGCAACAGAAATGAGCCAACCAGAAGCTACCCTCGTTCTGACGTCATAATTAAGCGTCCAATAAGGGTTCAAAGCCTCATATTCACGTTAAACTGACCCGTGACGTCACGCTTTGCGTAGCCAATGGAAGTACACATTCTTTTGCGAGTCGTAAGGGAACGCAACTCATATTTCAGAAGAGAAGGGCACAGATTTCAGCTTTTTTATACTTCTGTGAAGCCAGCCTTGGCGATGATGCTCTTCTTTTGGCACCCTACAAATTCACGCTCGAGTGTGGGAATTCTAATAAGATGAAAATCTCTCAAGAACAGAAGAACGTAGTACTTCATCATGACTCAGAATAGTCCCGTGTTATGTTGCAGTGTTAAATTATGATAAAATCTTGCTGAACAAGTTAGGACCATTGATGAGAAGTGAACACACAGTTACAGGGTCCATGAATTAAACAAGAATTGCTCAGCGTCGCGTTGACAAATCTCTCATTTTGCCCTATGCTGTATCGTGGTGTTGCAATACTTAAATTTGACTGTACTTAAAATAAACCATTATTTCGTAAACAGTCTAGCTGAAGTTAATACACTTTTTTCGCAAGCTCATTATCGTCAATCGTGTGATAGTCATTTTTAAAGATGGAACAGTCGACTCAATTTTGAGGAAATGCATTGTAGTTTCCATTGTAGTTTCCAACTAAAATCATTAAAATGACCGGAACAAAAGTGAATAAAATTTGCTATTTACTCAATTACTATTGAAATTAGTTTATAGTGATAGCAAACTCATGCATGTTATTATATTTAATACTGGGACTATATGAATGCAATTAAAATCAATACACGAATATTTTTAGAATTCCAATGTGACAGTGAATACAATACATTCGTATGATTACCATACGCAAATACATCCTGAATACAAGACTAGTCTGTCTATTCTAATCTATTGAAGTTATTTCTATAATGTCGTCTATTTATGTATGTTTAAAGTGATTCTCGTGGTAGATATATGGATTTGTTAAGCAAAATCGTCTACTAATTGGGAATCATTTCAGTAACGGTTTCTGGTTCACTTGCCGTAAATTGAGGAATTACGCTTTGCTTTATACATATTATACTATAGCACTTTTAGTTTCAAACTCACATTTTTAGAAGGCTTCAGCGTTGCAGGATGGTTTCATTATAGGCCATGGCACAAGTTTTCAAGGGCAAAAGATAAACCTAAACGTCTAAACGACTATGCTCCTGCTGGCACTGATTATTGTGGCACTCCAGGTAGCGGTTAACATTTTACAGGCCAAATATAAAACTAGCGACAACATCTCTTCAATGATTTTGGTTCATATCAAGTTCAAGGATAGAAAAGAGTTTAGAGTTAGCGATAAAGAATTTTTAACTTCAGTTAACTTCGATTAGGATAGAAACTTATATAGTGAAGTATAATAGTGTTATATATTGCAGTGTTTTAATATAATATAGTGGAGATAGTGCTGAGTTTCTTTCACTGCGTTGTAAGTTAGTTTATCACTAATATTAAAAGAAAAGGTATATGTCGAAAAAAATTAGTATCAAGTTCTCTCATTCGCAGCTATTCAATTAACGAAAAATAATCATTCAAAACGAAAATCTGTAAGACATATAAAAACGATTCCCTTTATCTGGCAGAATATCTAATATTTTTACAAGTTTTCAAGAGACCAAATGTCAACACTCTTTTCGAGGTAAATTTCCTCTACAAATTCAGTTCTAGGAAAAAAATATTTTCTTCAGAAAAAACCATCAATATGCAATGTCTGATAATTGTCTTGTAACGTGTTTTTTGTTTTAAGGTTTATTAATAAAGATTCTGGGGAATTACAATATGGCTTCGCTCAGTTCAGCTAAAATAGTTTTAGAAGTTTCTTTAGAGTATCTTTTTTATATTTACTAACTCATCAAAATTCAACACATTGAGAAGCTTACCACATCACTAACGGCATCAATCAGAATAACAAAGACTTCATATCCTAGTTAACAGAACAATGTATACCGTATATGGTACACGGGCCTTGTTATACATACACACTAATTTAGGAGTTGCGGTCAATGTATTAATATAGTTACACTAACTACGCACTACTAAATCGAGATAAATAACTAAAAAAACTTATAATTAAATGCTGTTGCAGACTTTGCGAGCCCATACAACACTTCAGTAAAGAATTAAAGGCTGGATTTCCTCTAATTAATCCGGGGAGGCAAGTTCCGTGAGCCACCAAATGTAGGTCTAAACAGTACCTCAGTTTGCATCACTGTTATCTGATTCAAGTGATCTGGCATAGATAAATAGTCCTGTTAAATGTGTCCTTTTAGAAAGATGAACTTCAGTAACCATTATTTCTTAAAGAATTAACGGTCATGATACGACGTTTCGATGGTCCTATCGCTTGATTGGTTTTAGATGCAAGGTTCCCTTTGTACGCAACAGTGTTGAGTTACTGCTGTTTCATGGGTATAATCGTCAATAACAATCAAGGAATTATAGCATTCGATTTGGAAGTCAAGCGATTCAAGTATATTAATTTTCAATGCAGGGCTTTGACAAGAAGGTCCAGTGTAGCATACAATACGAAGAAATACCTTCATACTCAGAAAGATCACAATCCATAATTTGCAGAAGCAGTACACGGAGTTGAATATCTGTAAACAGACCTATTTTATTTCATCGCTGTTATAAAGGGTGTCCATAAAGTCTCTTTACCATTTCAAAAATTTATTACGTAAGCAATTGATAAGATATTTTATTCAGATTTGCTCTATTGTTTTAATTTAATAAAGTTTTTATTAAACAGTGTTTAAAAACGATTTTAATCACATTTTGCATTTGTGTGTTTCAGGGATCCTGTTTGTGAAAGAGGTGCTGTTGTGACTTTATGAGAGACTTTTATAAGAGACTTTATGGACACCCTGTATAATTCGATACAAGCTGCATGCAGAGAAGTATTGGATTGAGGATTTGTAAGCCCACAATTGGACTAAGACTAATGAAAGAAATTTATTATGTTTTGTATATTAAATACTGAACCCCGCACACGAGCATTACCATTATTTAGTACCAGCATTTAGTCTCTTCTAGTGACACTCATTCTGAATATTTATTTAACTGTCACCATACAGTACAGTACACCAGCACCGTACACCAGTACTGTACATTAGTACCGTCAACGCTATCCGCGTAAGGATCGTCATTATCTATACCTAACTTTATTTTATGCCCTTGAATCGAATCCGTTTGAAAGTTTTCATAATTCTGACTCTTGCTTAAGTTCATATAAACCAAGGGGAATTTTTTTGCTTGACCTAGTAACTGTTACTCGTGAAGCAGCGACTTGGCTTAGTCTCTGTCTGAGTGTACTGTCAAGCCACTGTCTGAGTGTACTGTCAAGCCGCTGTCTGAGTGTACTGTCAAGCCGCTGTCTGAGTGTACTGTCAAGCCACTGTCTGAGTGTACTGTCAAGCCACTGTCTGAGTGTACTGTCAAGCCGCTGTCTGAG
>VCRD01006991.1:2506-21944 GCA_006783055.1 Trinorchestia longiramus
TCTGATTTTTCTGAACAAATGCACAAGGTATTCCATTACGAAATTTCTTACCTATTTTGTCAATGTTGCTGCATCTCATTTTTTCTGGTTATTATTCGTTAATATGCACTGTTTGTTGGCGTTTATCGTTTTATTCCTTCTCAATACATGCCATGCTGATGAACTGTGACCTGTAATTATTGATTTTAGATTTCTGAATTTTTTTACAAAATGCAAGGGGTATTATTTACGAAATTTTTACCTTTTTTGGTCATTGTTTTGGAATTTCATAAAACTTAATTTAACACTCGATCAACGATTGGAAACATGAAGAAATGACTCCAATGCTGCAAATTTCATCTGTTTTTTATCCATAGGTCATAGAAGTCTATATAGGAGTTGGGCATCTCGATTTTTGTTAATTAGCCGTCAATTTCCATTAGTTGTTTGCATCTTTCGTTTTGTTCATACTTAAAACATGTTTTGCTGCTGAACTATGATATGCAGTAATTTATTTCATATTTTTGGTTTTATTGAACAAATGTACAGGGTACTTATAGTCAATCTTCCAGAAGTCAATGAAACTTTGTATAACACTCAATTATCGATTGGAAACTAGAAAAGAGAATTCTTGTGCTGGAAATTTCATCTGGCAAATTATCCACAGGTCATAGGAGCCTGTGTAGGATTCTGCATCTTACTTTTTGTTAATTATCTGTTAATTTGAACTATATGTTTGCGGTTTTCGATTTATTGATACTCAATACATACTATGCTGCTAAACGATGACCTGCAGATACGGATTTCATATTTTTTAATTTTTTGGAAATATGCACAGGGTATCCCTTACGAAATATTTTACCATTTCTGGTCAATGTTTCAGAATTCAATGAAACTTTACACAACACTCAATTATCGATTGGAAACAAGAAAAAAAGACTCCAGTGCTGCAAATTCCATCTGGTGCTAGTTGGTTTTCTTTCCGAAAAACACAAAGGACTAGTGCAAATTAACGAATAATTAACAAAAAATAAGATGAATCATTTCACACAGGCTTCTATGACCTATTAATAACAAAGCACAGGAGTCATTTATTAACGTTTTCAATCGCTAATTGAGGGTTATGCAAAGTTTCATAAAATTCTGAAACATTGACCAAAAAACGTAAAAATTTCGTAGCGGATACCTTTTGCATTTCCGTCATATACTGGAATTTCGGCATGTTTTGTATATGCATGGCATGAAAAATGAAGAGAAACTGTAGTTTAGTTGCTGAAGTTGATTTTCCTTTAGCATTTCGCGAGCATAAATATTCAGCCATAAGTGAATTCATTCATCTAATACGTAATTAATTACTCACTGTTGCCAAATTTTTATTTAATTAAACTTCATAATCCATATTTCTGGGTCGTGGATATGGAGAGAAAAACGTGTCAGCTTTACGTGTGCCAACCCTGTATTTACGAAGATAAAAGATCTCGGGTTATTCATGTAAATACATTGAAACTTACCTTCGAGAATACCAACGAAAATTATTTTTTTCATTCACCAATAATTGTATTAATTTGTTTTTATTATTTCATGTACTTAACGTAAGTGGTTCTAAGTAGACAAATACTTTTACATAAATTATTTATTCAGTTCAGAAAATCATAGAGAACAGAAACAACAGAATAGTTGTAGAAGAGTTGCAATAGACTCCCTAGGCTAGTCTAACTTAGGTGTATCTATCCTTAAGAACCAGCGCCGGGGCTCTGGCCGGCGCACAGCAAATAACGTTGTAATACAAGAAACAATAATAGATATCATCTGTCCTCCGCAACCATGACATCATCCACGCGCAGCTGTCCAGCATTTAAAAACGATTGTGTTTAAAAGACAGTTGCGTTTAGAAGGTACTTGCGAATATGCGTAAAAAGACACTTTGTATTTTTTTCCCAGGTATGTATCTGAGAAACAAGTAAGCAGCCACCTCGTGCAATGAACTTTCAGTTCATCAGTATCAGTTTCTTAAAACGCTTATTTCTGAAATATTCATGGACTTGGACAACCTTCATCAGTGATTGATGGTGCCCTAGAAATGTTCTAAAAGAGAACTTAGCGAGTTAAACAACCACCAAAGCAACAGATAAAGAACTGCGCCTATAGTGGCAACGCCCTTAATACATTCACCGGCATTAATGCACTAAAATATCGATGCAAAAGGAGACTGCTTCTACCGAACAGATCAAGTTTGGCACTCCGCAAATCGATCGTGGTGCCACTTTTTAAAAAATCCAGCATACCGAAAGCTAAGTTATGGAACTTTGTTTCCAAACCCCCACTGATTGAAAATTAGATTAAGATAAAAAAGAAAACTCCATAAGAATATGAAGCTTTCAACATTCGTTCTTGGACAGCTTTGAAGATTGCATGCACGGCACACAACCGGCATAATACACGCCGAAGAAATTAACATTGGTGGGTGATGAAAAATCTGGCATGAACAGAAATTAACTATTCTGTAATCCACAGCATAATCGACTTCAGAATAAATCAGGCCGTAGCGTGCGCCATATGTAAAAGTAAGTGAATCAGTTGGCAATCAAATCAATAAATAAACATCGTAAATAAACGTAAAATAATTTCATTCAAATGTACAGATTATAAACGTCAGGAACGTCCTGAATGTAATGCCGGTTTCAAGATTCATTCCTAAATTGTTTACTCGAATGATGATCATTCTTCTCTGCCCAAAATTTATACCAAAATTAATATTAATATATCCGCAAAAAGCACAAATTTGTTAAACGATTCGTAAATTGAGGGCTCCGAGTCTAGATGGTATGCCAGGTTTTAAGGCAGAAGAAACAAGCATAGAAAACCAACCTCGAGTTAAAAAAAAGAGACTACCGATAAACGTCTCAGGGCAGTCGAAGCGATGGGTATTTTAAATTCTTATTCAGGTGATTGTCCATTAATTTAACGCTAGTCAGATGATTAGGTACTGCAGAAGGAATATGCTCCTTGATAATTAATAACTGACTTGAAAATGGTAACACATGAAGTGTGTGCGTGACTGTTGCAACACTAAGTTTTATTTGCGAAGTTGTAATTAATGATGATGATCACATATGACACAGTGACCGAGTTATAACTTCCGAGATAATAGCTTTATAGTTAATTGAAAATGGAAGACAAAATTCGATTCTAATCAAGAGTATGCGCAAAGAACTGTGATTGTGGATGCGAAGTGGGTGCAAATGAGCAAAAGCAGTATCATAATCAAAATCTACTGGACTGACCAAAAAAGTCCAGTCGGTTTTTGTCTGTGCCAAACTTTCCATAAAAACCGAATGGACATTTTGGGCAACCCAACATTTGAGTGAAGACAGCAAAAAGCGAGGCATACAATAGATGCAAAGGCATTACTTTCAGAAAGTCCCTAGCGCAAGATTAAAGCAGTAGGCGAAATGCTTTGGGTCAACTCAAACTGACACGTGAACCTCTTTCAAGAAAAAAAGTAATTTTCAGACGCTAGTAGAAGAAAATAGATTTGAGATGGACTGCACACACGGATAACTAGCACTAGTTAATACACATAAGTCCCTAAAAGACAAAAAAGACTTGTGGTCCTGGCAGAGAGGGAATAGCAGAGCTTCTACCACTCGTCTGCCATAGATCAGGTGCTCGCTAGGGCCTACACTCCGGCCATATATCTCTCTAAATTCTTTTAAATACCTAATATTTTTAAGCATTCATACAACTACTCCGTGCGAGGTTTCTCCCGCAATAGAATACGTTAACGAAGACGACAATGACCGCTTCTGCAACGCTACAAGCAAACGTTTACGCGTTCCTCATCACATCCTCCTCCTTAACGTGTCTGACAACCCCACGCGGAGCCCACCTTCTTGTTGGTCCAAACCTTCATCTAAGTAAAGTACCTGTGAGCATTGTTATTTAATTAGAGAGAGAAAATTCCCCAGGGACGGCAAGATGTAATGAGAAACGCGCATTTAAAAATTACATTTGTAAGATCAAATATAAGCTACAGTCAATGGACAGATGTTTAGAGTTAATGAGAGCAGCAGAGGTAATCTCTGAGGAGATGAGCGACTCAGTCCCAATGATACTGAATATTGTTGAGCAGCTTGCCCCAACCTTCAGACATGCAGTTCACTTCAGCAAATATCTTCAGTTTTTAGGGCTGTAAAACCCGACAAATTTTGGACTGGACTGTCATAAGATACTAAGAACCTCTTGCTTTCTCAATCGAGTTGAGATATGTGTTTTGCTGCATTCGCTCAGTAACACAAAGCTGATCATTCAAAATCAACAACGTCATCCAGATACTAAGAAGTTCAGAACATTTATGAGCATCACTCTGAAACAAAAAACACTGAACCAGAATGTGAGATCAACGAGCGAGCATGAATGTGAGTGTGATACAAGGTGAGCGTGGTGTGAGTGAGCAAAGAGTGACCTATGGACAAATATCGTGAGCATGCGAAGTGCATAAGAATCATACGATTATGGTAAAGTACTATGACACTAATTGATTATAGGTCAACTAAAATATTTCTCATAGGACGTTTTATGGCAGTGTGACAACGGCAGTGACGAGTCACAGAGCGAGGTCTCAGTGAATGTGAAAATAACAATGTGTTTCATGCACCGGACGCTAAGAAAATGAATGAATGGATGAATGAATGAATGAATGGATGAATGAAAGGTCCCACCAGAATCAGGCCAACGCTCTACAGCAGAGAAGAGCTGACAACACCACTGGCAGTGTGAAGAACGGTAGTAGTTAGACTTCTGTACAACACCAACCTAGTAACAATATAAGCGAATATCCGATGTCCCATCACCACTCTACAAGAAAACTAAGCATCTGGTCAATATTAGCAGCTCTCATGAGCTTTTTACAATTTGGAATGGTAAACTTATTGCACGCTTTGCGAACTAGCTCTGCATTCTTTTTTTAGAGTTGGTCTGCAGCGACACGGGTCCAATCGAGCATATCAGCTCCATAGTCATTAGTCGGTTAAATAATTTCGAGTAGCTAAAGAGAAAAAAACATTCGTTCCCACAACTATTTCCGAAGCCTTTAGGAAGCAAAACTAGATTTAAATTAGTATTTTCACGTAGACAACACATTAACTCTCCAAGTCGATGCCCTAATCCAATCTTTAACTGCAACAAAAACACATCCAGTTGCAGCAGCAATCAAACAAAAAAGTTTTGCAATGAGAAAGAGTTAAATGGTGTCAAAGCTTACCAAATCCATAAAAAGAATGTAGAGCTAAAATTTGGTGCCCGAGCGCTCTCTCCAAAGCTCTCCCTTAAGAGCCCGTGAAAAAAAGAGCTTCTTTCTCCTCTACCATATCAGCTATTCTCAACTCAAGCTGTCAAGCTGGAAATCTTACACGCATAATTGAAACCATCTTATCTTTGCAAGATAATTTCTAGAATTCTTGTGAAAGTATTTGACCAATTACAAGGTTTTTCCGTTGAGAATACCTGTTCCTTTGGTCTTCCAGGTGACAAAATTCGCATCAGCCTCTCCCCCGTGAACGCCTCATACGAGACAATTTTATACAGCAAACTTAGGTCAAGGTAGCACAAATATTCTCTGGTATTGTCACACACATGATAATAGGTTATTTTCTAACTCATAAAACCAATGAGCTAAATAAAAATCTCAAAATCTAACGCAAACAATCCAAGAGCTTCTATTACGACAAAGATTTGTACCTCGTGCTCTTCAGCAGAGCTCTTAAATGAGCTCCAGTTGAATTCTTGGCCAACCCGCCAGTAAAAAATAATTCTAATATGTCAATGGCAGTGGTCTCTGATCTCTCGCATCAAGGAGTTTCACCTAACGAATTAAAATTGCACGCACTTTTTAATTATTACAAAAAATTTGCATAGTTTATGCAACAAATTCCGAAAATACAGCGCAGTAGAGACTAGGACGATGTAATTCATTCTAACTGATATCCTACAGTTGATGTACAAACATGGGCAACATTAGGTGAATATGTGAACGCAAAAACTGTTGAGAAAATATTGGGTGATGGAATAGGTTATAGAAAGCTAGATTATTTTCAAAGAATGGAAAGTAAAGTTCCAGTATCGTTACACCAGAGCTCTAAGTCAGACCTGTCGAAAGGGATTTGATTTGGTTGCGGCTTTTCACTCAGCTGAAGTAGCATCGAAATGTTCAGAACAAAACTCGGGACGATATGAACTTCAATATGAGGTTTGAGAGACAGGTTTTTGACTAATGGAACTCACATTTCATTGAGCTAAGGTGAATAATAAAATGATATTCAAAGCATTAGCAGTTGAACGACCATAGCAGGAATGATCTCAAGGTCTGCGAACAAGAACGCAGAATTTGGACGCTTTTCCAGAATATGTAGATTTCCAGAAAAATTCCAGCGCAGTAGCATGTAGGATGAGTCGTAAAGATAATCGCACTTCTAGATTAGCATCATTAAAATAAGAAAAGTCTGTGGTTACGTCGGTTTCCTTAACAAGAAATAGATATAACCCACTCTGGTAGTGCAAGGAATAGTCAAAGTAACTTCAAAATCCGGCTATGTACCCGAAACGTTTTGATAAAACACGACAAATGACTCAGAGAAATAGGTCACCAATTGATAAAATAAAATTGGTTTAGAAAAACATCGAGCACTCGGTAACGTTATTGTCTTCGACAAAGAAACAATAAAAATGAATCGTTTCGATGAAGTTTTTTGAAAGGGGTAACATAATATCATGACATAGGGTTGCTGGATATTAACCATTTGGAGGTCTGACGGTCAGAGCATACCCAAATAAAAGTCGTTAAGTGTGCATCACTTCCTTTTTCTAAGAAACTTAACGTTCCAGAATTTTACAAGCATTCGCTCATACGCTATGTGCTTTCGTTCCATAATACTTCGTGTCCACTGCCGATATTTTAATTACGTTGAAGGAAATATTATTTTAGCAAACTCTTATATCGCTCTAGAGGTTTGGATTGTAACAATATATGGACCAACGCTGATATTTCCCCGCATTTTAATTTAAAATAAAATTTGATACTTCACAACTGGAGCACCTCATTAAACAAAATATTCGAAACGGTGTTCAAATAACTCCTTAAAAACTGGAGCCCCTGAAAATAACAGATTTACTCGCCCTCATCTGAATCGTAAAAAATTTCAGGCACAGGCAAAAAGTTTCAGATTGATTAAAAGGAGTACAGGAGTTCATGTAGAGAGTTAATTTAATTATATTTTATCTGAATACGTCGCATAGTGCATTGGATACGAAACACACGGAAGCAGCAATAATGTTGGACAATGTTAATCTTCCCTGAGCATAGTTTGAACTCACAAAGTGTAGTTTCTGTGTTTGTTGCTTAGAACAACGTGCACTCCTTTCATCCATCCCCTACCTTCCACGATAAGCCAATGCAGTCACGTAAAAATGACCGAGAGTATCACTTGCATTTGCAACGTCCAGATTCCATACAAAGGGTTGACCATCAACAGGCGAGATGTCTTCTATCCAAAAAGAACTCCCAAATTCAATCAAAATTAAAATATTGAATTCCTGAATTCTGTAAGAAAGTTTCGAGTTATGACTCATAATAGAATTTAATTTTTTGCAGTTTATGATATGTTTTCGTTTTGAAAGATAGGTAATTTATCGAAATCCATTCAGATTTCACAGCAATGCAGTCATTATGAATGATAAAAAGATGCATTGGTTTCGTGTGCTGCACATGCGACTATTTAGACCTTACCTTCTCCGAATTGACCGTGCTATTATAGCATTAAATTAACAAATCATTTTATGTTACTATAATACCTAACGCTACAGCATAAGACCTCAGGACGGAGTAAAAGCAGAACATAATTCGAAAATTAGCAGCTGAAACATTTTGAACCAATGAAAGGAGCTCCATACGCTGGTCACTGAGATCTCTCATGATAGTATGACGATGTCATACATGAACGAACCTTAATGACGACTACTCAAAAATTTTGAATTTTATGGAACAGATGAGTGAGCGCATGAACAAGACCGCTTTTCTAAAGGAGGAACTAATTCACAATAAACTGGAAAACTTCAGTAAATTGATGAAAAACGGTCACATTTTTAAAATGTTTCGTGTACAAGCCGGCAATTGTAATTTGTACGGTTTCATAAAATAGAATCGGTAATGTATCAAATTTAAATTCGACCTTCCATCTGCTACGGCAACGTTAACAAAAATGCTGTAACTTTGAGACTAAATTCAAGTAAACGTACGAGAAATATTCCAATTAGGTAAAACTGCGGACTATTGCACAGGGTTTCCATGGTAAATACAGACGCTAGTATTTGCAGCAAATTATAAGGGCTTTGAATGAAGTCTTCCGGCGTCAACCACTAATTTGAAGCTGTTGTTCAATTTCTTTGTAGAAATTTTTGTTCCAGATTATCGGGAACTAAGCAAAATACACAGAAAACCTTACTGTAACGCTGAATGAAGATCGGGCTCAACTAAAATTTTAAGATGATGTTGAAGCTACTGATTTCATATCGTCCCTAAACTATTTACATCAACGCAATAATAATCGAAATTATCTTTGAAGCCAATGTTATCAGTTAAATTTAATTCACAAGTACTCCATGGATTACTGGAGCTTCCTCACTAGCACATGAAAAATTCATGTCTACAGTACGTTTAGTCAGAGTTAAATTGCAAGAAAACTGCCAAAAGTTAGCAATGAAGTACCATTATACTTCCAGCATTTGGAGAGGGTTGGGTGAAAACGAGTCAAACCATTCACGGAAACCACTCACTCAAGCTGACTATTATCAGACTTTTCCGTAACTTACGCAGCTCAACCTGGTAGTTCAAGATGGCTTTCCCACTCCCCAACCAAAGAGCGATTCCTCGCTCCTGCACCAGGATTCCTAACGTGAGATCAGGCGCAAGTCTACGCCGCGCCGGATATAGATCACGACCGTGCGTCATTGCTATTGTGGTGCATCATTCTTGCAATCCACACACCCAGGGCCCCTCACTCTATCATTCCAGAGATGGTTTATCCAACCACACTGTCCTTTCACGTTTGACATCATTACTTGTCAAACATATTTCTGTCAAGCATATTGGCCACCCAAGCTCGCTATAATGCGAGCTGTATGTATGACAATTTTCACTGAACATTCCCAATCGTAGCAGCTATTTTACCCCTTTTAATGCAGTAAGCCATATCATTTCCATCATACTTCTGACATTTCAGTTTTTAAAGAAGCAATATTTTTGTTTGTGTACTCGAAAGTGAAAATAAAGAAAGATTTCGTTCGGTCTATCCTAGTGCATCTGATGAAGTAGAAGGCGAATGACATATGACAACAGTGTCTCGTTTTGACTCTGGCCATGGCCTAAGGATGAAGTGAATGAATTTTTGACAAATTGTATGCTTTTAAACTATATAGTAAAAAGAAAAATAACAGCAGAGATGTAGCGCGCGTTTTGAAGCGAATTATGTTATAAAAGCAAATTTATCACTATGCAATACTTCTTGGGACATAGAAGCTCTAAAGCAATTGAGTGATTCTAGTTTGTCAAGAAAATCGACGCCCGTTACATTTCAGTGAGACTTTGGAGCTCAAAGACCAACCACCATTTGATTACATCTACCACACATGATGCAGAGATCATGCGGAGTATCAACTCAGAAGATGCTTTTGTTAGCAGCATGAGGAAGTCGATCGAGAGGAAGGGGCACTCGATCATAAGAAGGTAACCACCACCAATTATGCGTAACACCGCGAGGAACCTGACGTGCAACACCGCATGGCAACACCGCATGGCAACACCGCATGGCAACACCGCATGGCAACACCGCACGGCAACACCGCACGGCAACACCGCACGGCAACACCGCACGGCAACACCGCATGGCAACACCGCATGGCGCTACCAGATAGCACGACCCCATGCCCACAAGACCAGCCTGCTGGGTCATAGCTGCACTACAGACGAGGTATAACTGTGTAGTGCCTTGACTCCTTACACTGGCCAACTCCAGTCATTTTTAACTCCAGGTGACCTCTGATATCTTACGGACCAAAGCGAACTCGCAGCGTAACTAAAATCGAAATCAGAACTTGCTACAATCTCATTCGGTTAACGATTAAAATATGTATTCATACATTGCTAGCTTGTACTATCTCAAATATAATTTACCAATATAAGTAGTTCAAAGTAACGAAAAAGTACCTTGAACACGAGGCAAGAGATCGAATCATATTTATCTGTTAAATTGTACACTCTCAGAATAAATTTTTTAATCAGTTGATAAGTGCCAAAATTCCCTTTTTTGCAGAAACATAAACCAAGGTACTGGTACACAAGAACGTCGAAATAATTTGTAAATGACTATAACGAACGAGATATAGAGAAAAACTGTCGTATATCCATAATTTTTAGCGGATAACTTTCAGTGTTAATTCGAGAACTGCATATTTGCCCGTTTACCAGGATAGGTTGATGATCACAAACCATATCATCTCTGTGATATGGTCGTCGAGTACACACCCACAAGGGTTAGGAGCATAGAGTCCGATACGGGTAATACTTTCAGACCATCAGTCTGACAGAGTCCCTTTCAGTCGCTTCGAGGAAAATCAGAGGAAAACGTGGCCAGTCAAAAAATTCGGTGCCTCTAAAAGCCCGTCATTTCGCTGGGCGAGCGTAGGCCGGCGGTGTCTTGAGTATGCAGGTAGTCTACCAGCCACAGATTGAAACAGTTCTGTGGTCTGGCCAATGCGATGTTACTGAGACCACGGCACGCATTCCTTGAGCTACTCGTCCTTTGCCACCTGTGAAAATGAATTGGCTGTGATACGAATCTGATGTGTGTTCTACGAAACTGTCCATTGAAATCAACTACAAAGTTAGTGTCAATTGATTTCTACTAGTTAATGGAATTTATTATAAAAAGATGTATTATTTAATGAAGGCTTGTACAACGGCACATTGAAATAAAAAATAAAAATAAACTGATAATAATTAAACTGATGCATTACATCAGTTCTGCTGAAACTTAAGGACAAAAGTAATAGACAAAGAGACATACAAAATTAATAGGTCCTTCATTTGTTAACAAATTAATGATCCCTCAATAATGTCTCTGCATGTCATTCTCGTGCATGGTAGTAAAACATCCCTCTATATGCACGCAACTTCTAATCCATACAACTCGATCTCATGCTTATTAACACAAACATCTGCCATCCTGGCCTTGTGTTATAGCCACGCATCTGTTTTCTTTTAGGTTGGATGAGTTGGGTATAGCAGTTAATTCTAATGGTTTTAAAAGTTCTAATCAGCGATGAGTAATAACTTTGTTCCCCACTCGCATCCTCAATAAATTTCAGGTTAAATATGTACACATTCTACAATATCTACAGGCCCAACACAATCCCCACTTTATTTGCTGAAGATCAGCCAACAATACACACTTATTACTTTGTTTTATAAGAATGGAGAAATTTTTACTTCTAATTAGAACGTATAATAATCTCAATACAACAGTGCGCTCTATCTATCAAGTCTATCTCAGCTTACCTGTCCCTTGCTCATTTCTAACGTTATCAAACCAGTCTTCAGACGCCGCACTTCAATGCTTACACACCCTCACACTTGCTTTGTTTTGTAGATAAACAGAGAGCCCAGAAGTATCTTTGAACCCTCGGTAGTCGAACATATTGTACCGAATCTTCTAGTAGGAATACGACCTTGAGAGCAGGTGGGCAATTGCAAGAATTAACTCTCCTCGACACCTTACTACGAAACTTCAAGGTCATTAAAATTCACTCAAAATTATGTAAAAGCGCGGCAACAAGCTTTGACTCGCCTACATGTCGGAAGGCGCTAGTTACGGATAGACTTCATCTATTAAACCCATTGATAGAAGATTTAAGAAGTTTAAGAGAAAATTCAATTGCTGTTCTTCTCTCGAGACTTTCCTTATAAAATTTGCTCCCATAACGAGTTCGAAGAATAATGACTTGCCTAAAGAGCAGTGGCAATCCTGATGCGGTGTGTTGGAATTGTGGCCGCGCTCACCACGTTGATCTTTGGTAGGGTCTGCGAGTCACTTATGGAGAGCCTCTGAGTGAAAGAAGCCATGCCTCCATCACTGGAGGAAGAGCTGCTAGATATGGTTCTGCTGCCGCTGCTGCGACCCGTGCTGCCTGGGATCCTTATGCTTTTACTTTGCTCTAGACCGCTCCGGCTCATGACTCCAACCGTAAACGTCGGTTTAGATGTCGAGAATGAGCTGCCTCGCCCGATGATCTCGCCCGTCAAGCTAGGCTCGATTGAGCGGAAGCCCAGCCAATGCTCGTCCGAGTCGCTAGGAGGACTGCTGCTGCTGCCGTAGCTCAGCACTTCATCTGCGAACGAAGGTAAGGATCAGCAATATACTCGTGAAGCCCCACAAGTAACAGTAATAATAAAACTCCGCTCCATCCTGATGAAGAGCTCGTTTTGGACGTATTACATAAGAAATTCCATAAATTTATACCTCCACGAACTACCTGTGGATATCAAAGATCTCGCCGAATCTGTAACTTTTCGAGACCCGATCTGGGCCCAAATTATCGCGGGCTAGGTTAGAGGTTGAGGTTTCTCCAACCACAACTCACTTTTGACAACTAGAAACGTCTCATGACGTCCTTGGTATATACTAACACGCCTCCTGAGGTGTGAATAATCCCAGTTACGGAGCCCTTGTGTTGGATAGACCGACATTCACCCCCACTAACAATCACAAGAAAACCCGGTATCAATTCTTAACTTATAGGCCTCGACGATATTGACTTTCTTTTGATTAGTCGGAACTGTCCATAATAGATATTCAGCATGAGAGTTTGTGATAACATATGTGGTACGCATTTATTTATTTTCTTGTTTCCTACTGATTATACACTCATTTCATTTGTAGTGACAGTGCAATAAATATTTTCTCGCATCTAAAACACTACATTTAGCAGTTTTGTAAGAAAATTTGTTTTCAGAGTGGTCCGAGATTTCTGTCTTCTTTGTCAAATCATCAGAAGCAACGACGGTTCTTTCTCACTCGTTTTGCGTGGTTACCGTGTCTCTGATCATCAGCAGAAGGTTGTGAAGCGTGTAGTCCCAACCGTTGGTATCTTAATTAAAAACTAAAAATATTGGAACTGGAGACGAACTACAAACTTTTTCCTTTCGTACGCACCTCTTAGAAAACTGGCACCTCTACGAACTGAAACGAAAATCCCAATGGATAATGTACACGGTAAATACAATAAGCTATAGTACTTCTGCCAAGAGAAAACTAAAAACGTTCTAGAATAGGAAACGAGACATTAAGGCGAAGTAAAGATTAAGTAGCATGGATACTCAGTCACGCCAAGTCATAGTCAGATACAGCATTTGTTATACGCAGTAGTAACATAGTACACGCCACATCACGGCAATAAATAACATTGCTGATATTAGCCAATGTCAACCTCACTCAAAAAAAGGTCCAATTCGTTTGACACAAAGTAATAGCTCACAAAGCTTTAATTATCTGGCACACCAAAAAATGGTAACGACAAACTTAGAAGGAAATGGTTCTACAAAAAGAAACATCCATAAAGGTCAGACAATATTTACGTGTTACTGCAGCGATCACTCCAAGCACCACTTTAATATCTTTAACACAGACTAGTTTCATTGAGATGTGCAAGGCCGTAGCAGCTGCAGATTTAATACCCCCAACAGCAGCTTCGGTCTTTTTAAGTGAACGAGTTTCCTCTAAAATACACGTGACACTTGCTGACATCCTCTAAAATACATGCGACACTTGCTGACATCCTCTAAAATACACGTGACACTTGCTGACATCCTCTAAAATACACGTGACACTTGCTGACATCCTCTAGAATACCCATGACACTTGCTGACATACACGCGTCTGAGGAACGCAAACAGTGAAAACCACGAACTAAAACACGCCCCACTCACCCGACTCGGAAGAGAAAGACTCCACAGACGCCACAGATCTGTGGGACGATGAGCTGCACGAGCTCTCGCTGGAGAGAGTGCTGCTCTCAGACACAGAACGTCGCTTGCTGAGCAGCTCAAGACGAGCATCTCGTGTGAAGCCCAAGTCGTCGAGGCGACGATGTAAGAGCTCTTGCTCTCGAGCCAACTGCTCTTTCGTTGACAGGCTCTTACGGTCCCGGTCTTCTAGGGACTGCACGACATGTTACTTCAGTTATTGAACAAGCGTAACGAATGTAGACTTAACAGCACCTAGTTAGAATCTGTAACTTGACCACTAGCTACTGCGCGCTCGGTCTTACTTCTACAATATCCCAGTCTTCTTTATATGTTGAAGGCAATACTACAAGTAGAATTTATACTTTATTAATAGCAAGAAAGTTACTTGCTCGCCAGATACAAAGCACAACATATCGCACACGTACAAAATTTGGGGTCATTTTGGATATGTTGTCGTAATGACAATGCTATACTATACATAATTCATTCGTTAAAAAAATTTCAGAAAAAACTTTCATGAAGAAATTTCAGTTGACTTTTTGAAGTTGCATTGAATGAGTATAAATACCCAAACACGCTTACCTAAGATTAGGAAGCTTAGGAATAATTAAGTTTCTAATCAGAAAGAAACCCAAATCTTTGAATACTGCAAATGAGGATTGTTACACGCAGTTGTAGGTCACTACAAGGTCTTTCACTCTCCGCTCAATGCATACAAGATAACAGACTCCACAAACCGTACGTAATGCAATACGTTTGACACCAGTCCAACCGAATGTCCATACCCAGATTTTTTATACAGAGCGTACATATATAATCGCCATAAATTCCTCAACTTTTATAACTAGATAAAATCGTTTATGTTTATCACCTTCTTAAAGTCAAGGTTTTCCGCCCAATAGTAGCATTGTTTGAACGAGAGAAAGTATTGGGTTTGTAACCAATACTTTCCCCCTTCATTAATGCAAGATAGCAAGAACTGTTCAAAAATCAAAATTCCCCTTAAATGTCTAAAAAGTTACATCTGAAGCTAAACATATTTTTCCCAATATCCCAACCTCAAATATAATGAAATAACACAAAATTTTGCCTCGACCATAGCGTTCATTTAATACTTTGGGATTCTCGAGATTCAATCTCGAGAATCGATCAAAGTTCGATCAAAGTTGGACTCCAGGTAGAGACTTCATTAATGAAGGAAATGGAACATATTACGAAAATAAGAGAGATTAATACGACAATCAATCGAAGATAAAATACACAAGCCTCAGGGAGGAGGTTGTGTTCATTTGCATTATGGTAAAATTTGAATAAAGGTTTGCATTTTGTTAAAAGTTAAATAAGGGTTTGCAATATGGTACAAGCTGAATAAAGGTATGTATTATGATAAAAGCTGAATGAAGAGGCTGCACTAGTTTTTTTCATAGTAGAGCTGAATGAAGAGGCAGTGGTCAGGGTTGCAGAGGGGATAAACCGATAAGGGGAGGCTATAAACAGCCCAAGCCCTGATGCAGGGGGAGGAGAAGAGGCAGACCTAGTGGTGTTAAAGCTGCAGCACTGCAGCCCGCACCCGCAACTGCTGTGCAGCACCCACACACTCCCTCACATGCTGCACACACGCTCCCCCACACACTCCTCCACACACTCCCTCACACACTCCCTCACATGCTGCACACACTCCCTCACACGCTCCCCCACACACTCCTTAACTTGCTGCGTACACACACGATCCTTCTTCCACTAGTAAACGTTGATATTTTAATTTAAAATTTGTGCATCAAAAGAGAGAACCATTATCCTACAGCAAGAGTCGTAGATACACGCGGCCTAACAATCCTGAATATAAAGGTCTACTCAAGCGATTATTTCATTTTCATAAATAAGAATCCATCTTTCGACATATATTCTCTTGTGAACAGCCTCGCTATTGAATTCTAAGGTAAAGCTTCACAGAAACAAGATACCCATGAGGTTGGAGGGAGGGAGTTAAAGACTCATGCACGGGATACTTCAGATTCAAATAAGCATTCGCAGAATTCGTTTTATTACTACGTGAAGCTGAACTTGAAGCAAGAGGCACGATCTCGTTTGACTCGTCCATGAAAACTGGGACTGACGCAAGAAATCAGCAAACAGCCTCCTTTGCTATCGTGCAGCGGACGAGGGAAGGAGGAGGAGCAAGGGACTGATGGATGTCCCCATAACTGGATATGTTTACCCATAAAATTTGTCGAAAAGAGACAGCTTCATCTGTGTGGCAAGGAAGGCCGATGTCCGTCCATTTAACATACGTGCCGTGAGATACTGATTCTTGCAACGGTGGCACGAATATATGAGGCAATTGAACGAACTAAGAAATAGTTGAGCAACTAATAACCTACAAAAACATTGAGTCACTCAATTATTCGCTTTTTCACTTCCCACATTCTTCCATTTTTACTTCTTTTTTCTGCTGGTACACTCTGTAACAAACTTTTTCCGCTCTTCACTATCGGCACCAAACTCCTCTCCCCTCCAAAAATGGTTGTCCAACTGCTGGGTCTGGCAACAGTGGACCAACTATAAGTGACAGTGAATTGAACTAAAATTTCTCCTTTTAATACAAGGCCTATCACGCATGTCTTTCGCATTGTTCTCCACATTAAGTTCAAGGAAAATCGAACGAAAAACATGAAGAAAAACCAACAGAAAAGCTGACGAAAACACACAGAAACAAACACATTAATAGTAAGATACACAAAAGAAGGGCATATACTGATAACATTTCCCAACACTGAGTTTGTCTACGTTACTTTAACACATTCATTGCGGTTGCCTAGCCGGTGCAAATCTTTACTTTGTACATACAGTCACTAGAAAGCTTTGAAAAAATTACAGAACCTAACCTGAGTGACCCACCGGTGGGTCATACCGCAATGAATGTGTTAAACAAAGCGACAGAACGCATTTTTCAACACAGTGTACAAAACTCATAGTATTTAAACATTCAAAATTAACATCCACAAAATCACAGAAAAAACATCGTGTATGACTGTAAACAGTAAATAACAGATCAGCATAGCCTTGCCAATTTTGAAAACCCTTTTGTGACATTAACTTACCTAATCTGAAATATTACTCAATCGAACAGTCAGATTTAATAAGTACACCATAGGCGATAGTTATCATTACCCTACGCAAAATTGCGCGGAGTTTTAAAAGAAACCTGCTTCAGAAATTCACACAACGCTAAACGCTTCCGTTGACACAGAACTTCATCGTAACTTCACTGGCCGCGAACTAAAGAAAATCTCTGGTTTACATTCAGAATTCTTTCAAGTCAGTTTCGCTACATCGATGTCCAATTAATACGCATGATAAACAGCCTCTGAGGGCCTCTCATAATACATCTGCATGAAAACATGTGGGGATTATTCTTACAGACAAACATGAAGTACACATGGAAGATGGCTCGAAGGAACACAACAATTTAGAATTTACACGCCTCTTTACGAAGGCATACAGTGAGTTAACTGCTTGATCCCTACCTGTACAGAGGCTGAAAGGGATGTCGGACGTACCTGTATGAAGACTGACATGGACGTGAGATATACCTGTATGAAGGCTGACATGGACGTCATATATACTTGTATGAAGGCTGACATGGACGTGAGATATACTTGTATGAAGGCTGACATGGACGTGAGATATACTTGTGTGAAGGCTGACATGGACGTGAGATATACCTGTATGAAGGCTGACATGGACGTGAGATATACCTGTATGAAGGCTGACATGGACGTCAGATATACCTGTATGAAGGCTGACATGGACGTCAGACATACCTGTATGAAGGCTGACATGCACTGACAAGGACATCAGACATACCTGTATGAAGACCTTGGCCCTGTTGAGAAGTCCTAGCGTGGTGTGCCGGGAGCCGTCTGGACCGAGTGGCACAAGTTGCTTGAGTTTCTCCAGGCAAGTACGCAGATGGGCACGCCTGCACACACAACTTCGTCTTAGGGGAAGAAGCAACTACAAACAAATGCACGGTCCACACGAAGTTTGAATAACATGGCATACTTCGTTTATGAAATGAGTATAACACGAAGTGTGAATCACATAGCCCACTTCGTTTATGAAATGAGTATAACACGAGGTGTGAATGACATACAACATTTCGTTTATGAAATGAGTACAGATTGTTTTAAAACTCAAAATAAAAAGGAAAGAACGGTCCTCACTGAGTCTGAATAACATGACACTTTTCGTTTATTAGATGAGTATAAATTGACTTAAAACTCAAAGTAAGAAGGAAAGAACGGTTCATACATAGTCTGCATAACATTAAATATTTCGCTTATGAAATGAGTGTAAATTGTCTAAAAACTCAGAAGGAAAAAATACATCCAAAATCTGAATAGCATTGCACATTACGTTGACCAAATGACAGTCATGAAAGCAATATAAATTATCGTGGAAGAAAGTAACTTACGAAGAAGAAACGCAGCTCATACAAACTGTACAGTTCGCGCAGTGACGCACATTTAATTTTTTTTGACAGAATAAAAATTAGAGAAGTATGACAGTTCTGATTTTTTCAAGTTACCTTCGATATATTCTTATAAAAATTCATATTACACGAGGAGTACGATGGATAATTTCATGAAATTACACAGAACATTGCAATAGTACAGTAGTATAGAAACCAGAACAATACTTCAACATATACTTAGCATCTTTAAAAATATTTACAAAAAAAGAAACGACCCGGTGTCTAAATTCCACACTAAGAATTTAGCATAGTAGCAAAATAATAATGCTAGAAGATCTGTCTAACTATGCATGATCAAATCTCCACGAAGTTTCTACACGCAGTCGCTGATTCTCTGACAGCGATGAGGAGTGCGAGGTCCCCTAGTTACGTTCAGGGGAAAAACGAAATTCACTGAAAATTGAAGAAATGGTTCTTATATTCAGCTATTTTTCCCTAGAAAAGACGGTAGTACAAAAGTGTTATTTCCAGAACGCAAATAGAACTTCGCTCTAATTTCTTCTTATTTATCATTGCGCAAACTACTTTTTCATTTCAAAATCACTGCGGACAAGTTTCCCTAGAAACCGTCGCAAAAAAATCCCTAAATCGTCAACACGCGACAATTATTACGAAGTTGCCAACAACTAACGACGTAGCACAAGATTTCCTTTTCAGAACAAAATTCTGGGCTCTATGTATCTTCTTGTAGCGGGATCCCATGTCGTGCCGCTGAACCCGTCCTTGGTGAATCCTTGAGGAGACAACTAGTCAAGAGGCAGAGACTAGTCAAGGGAAAGAGACAACTAGTCAAGGGAAAGAGACAACTAGTCAAGGGAAAGAGACAACTAGTCAAGGGAAAGAGACAA
>VCRD01006994.1:10898-21253 GCA_006783055.1 Trinorchestia longiramus
CTTTATCAGCAAAATTCATACATTTCTGTAGCTCTTTTTGACGACCTTTAGGTATATCTCCCTAGACCAAGTCACAGTAGTTAAAGCGGGATAACACCAAAGATTGGATAGCTAATAATCTAGTTTTTTCGTCAAGCATGTTCTTCACGCGGTGAAGGAACATCAATGTACCGTTAATTTTGCTGCATGTTTTCTCCACGTAGGATGTGAAAGACATGTTTTGATCAAACCAGACGCCTAAATTTTTTACTTTTCCTACTGGTTCAATAATGTCATTTCCTAACGTTAAAGTTAAATTCGGAAGCTTTTTTATTGTGTTCTTAGAACCAAAAATGATGTACTGTGTCCTGCTTGCGTTAAGTTTGAGATCATTTTGGTCGTACCATGATTTTACGTGTTTTAAAAGTAATTCAGCATTTGATTTTGTCTGAGATAGTTTGGCCGGCGCGCTTGTCATTGCAATTTGTACGTCATCTGCGTACATAGAAATTCTCGTGTTTGACGGCATGGATGGAAAATCATTGATAAATATCGAGAACAGAAGTGGACCGAGAATAGAACCTTGTGGAACGCCGAAATCGTTTTGTATGGGTGATGAAATTGTGTTTTCTAGTTGGACTGCGTGAGAGCGGTTTGTTAGATAGCTCTGAAACCACTGTGTGGCGATGCCTAAGTTAGAGATTTTCTGCAGAAGCCGTTTAAGTTCAACACTGTCGAAAGCTTTGGAGAGATCAAGCAAAAGCAAGAGAGTGACGTTCTTAGTGTCAATGTCACTGTATATTTTCTCGGTGATGTTAAGCAGCGCATCTTGAGTGCTGGTATGTTTTCTGTGAGCATACTGGTTTGGATGAAGAAGGTTAGATTTGTCCAAATGTGTTGAGAGTTGGTTAGATATTACTTTTTCTAGTATTTTGGATAAGACTGGCAGAAGGCTAATTGGCCTGTAATTTGATGCAGTATTGATGTCACCTGCTTTATGCAGCTGTTTGATTATGGCATGTTTCCACTGATCCGGGAATTTGTTTGTCGCAATAGAAGTATTGATTATCAAATGTAGCAATGATGCTGTAAAATTGAAACTGTCTTTGATGTATTGAAGGCTTATGTTGTCATGTCCAACTGCCTTAGTATTTTTCAACGAATGTAAGATTCTGCGTATTTCCTGTAGACTAACTGGATTTGGTTTCCATGAGTTAGTTGTATATAGTAATTGAGCAGGATTAAGGCCAACATCAACAGGTTTATTTGTAGTAAATTTGGGTACTTCGTCGAAGAACGAACCTTCCAACTCAAGAATGGGCCAGAAGATTCATTCCTATAGCCTCATTCTATTCTACTCTATTCTATTCTACTTTTGCTCCGATTTCAGAGAAGAAAGTATTGAAATTAGTAGCTGTTTCCAATGGATTTTTGAATTTCTTCTCCTCTTTTATGTCTTTGTACTGTGCTATTTCTCTGATGATTTCCCAGGTTCGTTTTGGATTTTTCTTTGCTGTTTGTAGTTCCTTTTTAAAGTGCTGTAGGGCCGCTAAAATATCGTGATTATTTTAGTATTCAATAATATTAAATTTAGTAATATTTTAGAGTTAATTTTTATACGTATTTCACGTCATTTGAAACTAGGATTTTAAAGTCAAAAATTCAATCGTAGTTCCAACTCCAAATTGTAACTCTCGTTTATAGAACACCATAGTCAACCACGAGCCTATAGGCCAAGTGCCCCTCAGTTTCCTCGCAACCGTTACTCAGTGAACAGCAGTTTTATTCGCGCTTTCAGTCTCTCTGACGGGTAAGTTTCTATTTACAATGTGTTAGAGAGTTCTGCATTTCAAGCACGTACTAAATATTCTTTGAACTTGTCTTTTTGCTGAGCCTAAATGTTCCCCTGCAGGTTTAAGATTTCCTTTTTGAAGCAGTTTTGATACCATTCGTACTTGAGATTGTATGGTAAACATCTCATTTCGTTGTGCTTGTGTTTTTATTCTAACGATTTGAATTGTGTTTGAAGTCGTGCTTTGATTCGCGTTGCTCTGAGATTTATAATTAATCCCAATATAGAACGTTTTTAATAATAACTATGGCATCAGCCATCAAATTCATTGTCTAATTTCGTCTCACTCAAGTCTCTACGTATTTTATGACGAGCATACTGAAAGATCGACCAGCCATTTTGATACGGTTATTAAATTTCATGGCCCCGGGTAAAAGCTACATATCCGCATCTCGTTTTTTGTATTTCTTTGACTGCCAGGTAATTAAGTACGATGCCTTAGTGTTTTACTCCATAGTTGTCTTATAATGTTGTCTCGTGATATTAATTCTTCTTGCTAAATTCTGCATTTATTTCGAGTTACTTATGGGTCCTTACTCGGGCAGGTTTCAGTTTCAGGTTTCAGTTTCGGTCTCAATTCAGTATCAGTTCCAGTTTCGGTTTTTAAGGATTTCAAGTTCTCAGTTTTGGTCTTCGATCTTGGCCCAATTGCTGTTTTAATTTTGATCGTGTTTATGAATAAATCTGCAAGCTACGAAGACAATCGTATCACTTCCTTCGAAGAACATCACCCACAAAATAACTACTACAAAAAAAACACGTTCCCTAAAGTGGTGACTCTAAAGTGGTGACCCCTGTGAAGAAATACCCTCCTTCAAAACATTCATATGAAGCTCAAAAAATAACTCCTGTGAAGAAACATTCTCCTGCGTAACATTTATATCCAGCTCGAAAAACAGCCCAGTTAAGAATATACTGCCTCACCGAAGAACAATAACTGCATCGATGAACACTCTACTGTGAAACTCGACCTTCCCCAGCCTACGGTTGAAGGCCATAAAACGATCAGGGAATTCCTTCGAAGACACATCCTGCCTACAACAAGAGGAGGCGACCGCAGAAACCATCCCTGCACCACCGCTCCAGCTCAGCCCCAGTCAGGCTGGCTTCAATTAGCCTCTGATCAGACTCTACAACAAACTCCGCCGGACTTTGAACGAACGTTAGGGAAGTAAACTAATCGCAAATATTTTTTTTACCATGCTGTGTTCGTGTCTACTTTCTGTGCCTCTTTTTCCCTGCTGCTCTATTTACCCTTCTTTATATTGAGCTATATATTTTCCTCTCCCTATCATTCTTTATTGAGGCTAGTTCGCTTATTGCTCATATTTAATTAATTTTGTTTAACGAATTTCATAACCTGACTCATGATAACTATACTTTTTGATAATGATTATGACATATGATAATGATTATTCCATTTGTTCATACTGATGGCGCACGTTCATATCGCACGTGCAGCCATACGCTGTAAATTTCAGAGACTGACTGCTGCCTAAAAATTTGAAACCCGTCAGAGAGGAATCCGCCTCATTTATCGAGGAAATCAATTAATCATGCATTTTGAAACTGAAACGTTCATTGATATTAAATTCAAGGCAATTAAAGTTGCACTTCAGTTTTTATTAATGCTGGTTTCACCCAGTACTTTAGCTACCCTGAGACTTCACACTGTCTTCGTTCCGAAGAAGGAACCTGACAAACGTCGTCCATGCGGTTCAGCTCATAAATCTCGAATACGTGGGGAGCACTAACTGTATCGAATTCCCTGTAATAAAAACAGCTCTTTCTAACGACCGCGCTCACCCTCATTAACTTCACGAGCTCCGTCTCCGCACGGGCATGCTCAAGTTCTCGTTAACATTGATGCTAATGTTCGTAAATATGGATATGGTTCCTACTGAGTTGTGCATAATCGTGTCTTAGCTAAAGAGTTAACTTGGATTGAAGCAGTCGAGCTCCCTTTTAGAGATCTAAAGCAAGCTTGTAATATTTTCACCAATGTTATGTTTGGGGTGGTAATAACAATTTATCAGAAGGTAAGGTTAACGGAGTCGTCTGGTGCACCTCTAGTTGGGGAATTCAATGACAAGACGGGTACTCAGCATTTGTTTATTTATCGATCCGTAAAGCAGCTGGTGGACAGAAGACATCCGTAGTCCACGAGTAAAAGAAATTGGGAACTAGAAGTAATATCGAGAATATGATCGAAAATATAATCAAGAATATGATCAGGAATATGATCAGGAATATGATCAGGAATATGATCAGGAATATGATCAGGAATATGATCAAGAATATGATCAAGTGTTAAGATCTAAAAAGCAACGATGAGACTCGAGAGGAGAGAGAAAAGAGATGCTAAAGCATCGATGAAGTAAGAGATGAGAGTGAGAAGATGGGAGCGATGAGAGCGATCAGATCAGTGAGAGCAATGAGATCAGTGAGAGCGATGAGAGCAATGAGAGCGATGGGAGCGATGAGAGCAATGAGAGCAGGACCGCCAGGTGTCTGGAAGAGAAGGTTGCGCTTAATTTTCACATCTTCAGAAACATAAACAAACACAAGCATCACCCGTAGCAAACCTAAGCAATGACAAAGCTAATCAGAATGAAATGCAGTAGTAAGGCAGTCCAATCTCAAAATATTCAAGAGAGCTGGAATATAACCTTATAGAGAGATAAAAGAGTAAGTCCCCTTTAAATAAACAAGGAATCTAATCCTCATTAAAAAGGTCTATTTTTAAGACTAGAAACTGAGCAAAAGTTGCTTCAGTGAACGTGGAATTCTAGAAAAGATACTTGAGTTTTAATAACTCAGTTTCATCTACTGAACAAAGTCGAATTTTAATGTTTGATTTAGGATCAGTTAAATCTAGAGATAGAAATGATTATTTGGTTCATATATTAACTAAAAATTATGAGCACAATTGTTGAACAGACAATAAGGAGTCTCGTGGAAAAGGTCGCTCAAGTATGCAAGACCAAAATCTTTAACCACAAGGATAATATCCCTTATCCTGCAATATTGCTATGATACAGGCACAATATAGCAACCTAACATGAACAAAAGTTTCTATATAAAATAATTAGAACATCCTAATTTGAGCGAGAATAAAATACATCCTAAACATTGTACAGAAATATAATGGACATCCTAAGACATGGTAAAAAATAAAGGAAACAAACTAGTGATAACATGGCACATTATGGATATCTTTATTCAGCGGATATCATCTAGTAAACCATAATATTATAATCAATCCCTGATATTTAAGATTTTGATAAATATGAGCTGAGATGAAAATATTTGCAATAAAAAAAACTACAATAGTATTGAGAAGGAATGATATATCAATAATACCTGGATGGGAATTGTTTAATAAGAATTCTATACTTCCAAGTAAGCAACACACAAGGAATAAAAAATAAAATATATCTATTTTACAAGGGAATGAAATCAGTATAGTTATAAGCTGAATACATGTTTATAAAAATCTCTACTTCTAAGTATAGAATGCAATATAAAGGCAAGTTTGTGATTTAAGACAATTTTCAGTCTGTGGTTAAATCTAGTAATCCAACTTATGGTCTAGCTACACCATATTCAGCAGATCCCACTTCTATTCAGGAATTGTGCAGGGAATTTGAACAATAAAGAAAAACAGGTTATAAAAGAAGTTCACTGTGTCAATTGAACAGTAAAAGGATTTCAAGTAAATATTTGGAGTAATGCAGAGAGAGCTTGTAACAGCAAAATTAAGAAACATATGACTAATGATGAGGAATAGAAAATCTCAACATAACAGCTGAATTTTTAAACAGAAAGTAAGGTAGATTTGAAGATTAGATAAGAAATACTCTCAGTACTAGTTAAGACCACAAGTTGTTCTATTAAATCCCAAAATACAACTCCTAAAACTTGGTTATTTCAGGGATGTACCATAGGTCGTCTCCACATACACACATTATACAAAAATTAACACAAATGATATGAACAATCTTACACCTAATATTTCTAGAAAAATATAGTGAGGCTAAGAAATATATCTAAGTCCTAAACACAATTAATTCTAGACTTACTGTAAAAAAATTTCACTTTAAGGCACTGTAAACTTACGGTGTTATCTCCTAAAAGCTACAATCAGATTCACGTCGATTCAGGATCCGGATGTGCTTCTCAGGGGTGAATTTTTGAAAAAGAACCATAGCGACAGTTCTTTCATACTAAGAATGGTGTTACAAAATACAGCGAATTTTTATGATTAAAAATTTACAAGAATCTCACTTAAAGTTACAATAACCTAATCACAAAAATACAGGAAATTCATTGTAAAAACTACGATTTAATTTGTACGTGATTAATTAATACGCATAACTTGAAAATGGAGCATGAACAACGATGTGATGCTACACTATCTCCTTCGTTTCGAGACTGGAAAGTCGGTCTAAAAACTTAGCTAAAGAGCAGAGGACGCGTTACCTCTCGATCACTTCGCGTCGAGCGATCGGGGGTCTATCGGAGACTTGAACAGGTTTAGGCAAGTTTACAGTACGAGTCTCCAAGTTAAGTTTTTGACAGGTGAGTAATAGGTGTTGCATTAGTGGAAACAGGTTGTCTCGAGATCACAACTGGCGTATTAGAATGGCAAGAGTGTCCAACGACCGGCTAGGAATAAGGAAAGGATTACAAGGTATACTGCTAGGGAGCGATGCAGCAAGTTGCGAAGCGAATTAAAGTCTACGCACAGGTGGTTTCCAGCAGAGATTTATCATCGACAGAAAGATCAGTGACATCAGGTGGAGGGAGATTATTTGGTATGAGTGCGTCCGATACAAACGCGGCTTTCAGGCTATCAATAGAGACCGAGTCCTGCTTTCCGTACTTCTCGATAATAAAGTAGTTAGCAGTGCGTCTTATGACGAGGAAGGGACCCTCATAAGGGCGCGTAAGAGCAGGCTTCACGGCATCAACGCGAACATACACATGTGTGTACGTTTCTAACGCCGGGTCTAATTTATCGACAGTCTGTGTTGGACGCGGTGCTACGTATCGAATTTGCGTCATACTGCGTTTTAGGCAGTCACTATACGAGTTCTGATTCTGAAGTGAAAATGACGTAGAGACGTCAGGATTTACTATGTCACCCGGCAACCGCAAGGATTGCCCGTACAACATCTCTGATGTCGTTGCTTTTTGGCCCTGCTTGTAAAGATTACGTAAGCTCAAAAGAACCATAGGGAAATGATCAACCCAGTCTGTCCGACTGTTGAGACACTTTAAATCCGTCTTAAGGTCGTGGTGGACCCGTTCGATCAAGCCATTAGACTGCGGTGAAAAGCAGTTGTGCTGAAATTTGCACAACCTAAAAGAGAAGAGACGTCTGCCCAAAGTTTTGATGCGAATTTCGCACCACGATCGTGAGTGATCCTTAAAAAACAACAAACAAAAACGTATATTTCCAATAAAGTTGGTACATAAGAAATGTAACAGCATTGGTTTTAAAAAATGCTTTATCATAAAATCCTTAAGTGGTAGGTATTCTATGCGTAGTATCATAGATGATAGAACAGCAGTACCTACGGGTATACGTAAACATTCACATCACGCAATGAACGTTAAATATACATGGGGAAACAAATGAAACTTCGCTTTTTCAATGATGACTTAAGAGGTAATCATTGGTGATACATATAAATTCTGACGTGGTAGGTATTATACGCATTTTAGGTGATAAGCGAAATATTTTCTTTAGGTACAGATTAGATTTGCCATCATTACATTTAACTGAATTGCATGTTTAACATCCGAGAAAGACCGAAAAGGGAAAATTATGAGAGCGAAAACTTAAAACATAAAGTTGTGATTGTTGTTAAATTGAAACTGTAATTTCTAATTACTGGTTGATCGTATGGTATGGCTTTCTGATGATCGATTTAATTTAATCATTTTTACAGTTATCTGTAAGCATTGTGTTTAATATGAACGGGCGTTACATATCAGAGAAAGAGAATAAAAAAAAGATATAACAGTGAATGTGTCAAATTTTCAATACTTAGATGTTGATATAGATAAGAAAAGCTGTAGTAGACTAAAGTTCTGAGGTTTCACAGTCACTAATTGTCGCAAAGCAATTACTGACATTGACGGATAAATTTTTTGATTATGCATTCGATAAGTAAAAAAATAACGTAAAAAATTACATATGTATGTATATATATATACATACATACATACATACATACACATACACATACCTATACATACATATCCCAATACACATACCTACATGCGCATACATGTATACGTAAATGTACATATCACATGCATGTACATACACACACATACACATATGCACAAATATGCATATGCATATATACATCTAAATGCCTCGGAAGAAGAATAATCTGAGGAGTAAACACTAATTCATATAAAATTTTATGTATTTTTAGGCAAAACACAGTTTATAATCTCTCAAGAATTTTTTTTTTGCTCAATGAAAATTAAACCTTTCTAACATGTTAACGTTTATCAAGTTAAAAAAGCACCAATTTATAAGCCAGAAATATAACAGAAACAAAAAAGTAAAAAGTAAAAAACATCCCGGTTTTTGATCAAATTAAATTAGTCGATTTGACTCCAGAGCTGAGGAATTATAGCACGAGTTTGACATATACGTATGTTTCATTTGAATATTGTTTGCTCTATTTCAGTTTATACTTAAGTTGTGTGACACATACATATGGTAGACACTTATATGGAGCATGTTTCGTTACCAAATTAATTTTGTTTAATCATGCATAGGAGCTAAGATTTTTGTATTTGCTACTTTGATATGCAAAAATGTTGTGTCACGTTTTTTTTTAAATTTTTAATTGATTGGTTTTTCTTCATTTGCGTGGGCAGTTTATTCCAAAGCAATGCACCTGAAATTGAAAGAGCCCTTTCTCCAGCATCGGACGAGCGGAAACTGATGTTAACATCGTGTCGTTGATCAGGTTTCACACCCTTGGTAGTGGGTGGATAGAATTTAACAACGTTGGCTGAACTTTGAGGGCGATATAAAAAGGAAAATACGTATTTGACCTTGTGAACGAGTAGTCTTTGTTCTTTCGGAGTCCAGTTGAGCTTTTCCATGAGAGGTGTTGCATGATCGTTCTTTCTGAAATTTCCTTTGCATACTACTTTAGCAGCAAACTTCATACATTTCTGTAGCTCTTTTTGACGACGTTTAGGTATATCTCCCCAGACCAAGTCACAGTAGTCAAAGTGGGATAACACCAAAGATTGGATAGCTAATAATCTAGTTTTTTCGTCAAGCATGTTCTTCACGCGGTGAAGGAACATCAATGTACCGTTAATTTTGCTGCATGTTTTCTCCACGTGGGATGTGAAAGACATGTTTTGATCAAACCAGACGCTTAAATTTTTTACTTTTTCTACTGGTTCAATTATGTCATTTCCTAACGTTAAAGTTAAATTCGGGAGCTTTTTTATTGTGTTAATGGAACCAAAAATGATGCACTGTGTCTTGCTTGCGTTAAGTTTGAGACCATTTTGATCGTACCATGATTTTACGTGTTTTAAAAGTATTTCAGCATTTGATTTTGTCTGAGATAGTTTGGCCGGCGCGCTTGTCATTGTAATTTGTACGTCATCGGCTTACATAGAAGTTCTCGTGTTTGACGGCATGGATGGAAAATCATTGATAAATATCGAGAACAGAAGTGGACCGAGAATAGAACCTTGTGGAACGCCGAAATCGTTTTGTATGGGTGATGAAATTGTGTTTTCTAGTTGGACTGCGTGAGAGTGGTTTGTTAGATAGCTCTGAAACCACTGTGTGGCGATGCCTAAGTTAGAAATTTTCTGCAGAATGTTCAACACTGTCGAAAGCTTTGGAGAGATCAAGCAAAAGCAAGAGAGTGACGTTCTTAGTGTCAATGTCACTGTATATTTTGTCGGTGATGTTAAGCAGCGCATCTTGAGTGCTGGTATGTTTTCTGTAAGCATACTGGTTTGGATGAAGTAAGTTAGATTTGTCCAGATGTGTTGAGAGCTGGTTAGATATTACTTTTTACAGTATTTTGGATAAGACTGGTAGAAGGCTAATTGGCCTGTAATTTGATGCAGTATTGATGTCACCTGCTTTATGCAGCGGTTTGATTATGGAATGTTTCCACTGATCCGGGAATTTGTTTGTCGCAATAGAAGTATTGATTATGGTGCTGTAAATTTGAAGCTGTCTTTGATGTATTGAAGGCTTATGTTGTCATGTCCAACTGCCTTAGTATTTTTCAACGAATGTAAGATTCTGCGTATTTCCTGTAGACTAACTGGATTTGGTTTCCATGTGTTAGTTATATTTAGTAATTGAGCAGGATTAAGGCCAACATCAACAGGTTTATGTGTAGTAAATTTGGATACTTCGTCGAAGAATTTTGCTCCGACTTCAGAGAAGAAAGTATTGAAATTAGTGGCTGTTTCCAATGGATTTTCGAATTTCTTCTCTTCTTTTATGTCT
>VCRD01006995.1:0-11516 GCA_006783055.1 Trinorchestia longiramus
AGGACGCTGGCTGTGTGTACACTGGACAATACAGAATTGAACCAATGTAGGACTTGAGAGTTTGAAATAGGGATGATACTTGAAAGTGTATGTATTTATCAAGCAATTGGAAGAGTAATGTAGGTGTTATTGAGACCTAAACGGAATATTCCAGTACAGTTTGACCACATGTAACGAATGTAGTGAGGATAATAAGAAATTTGCCAAAGTCATGGACAAGGTAATGCTGCAGAGATCACTTAATTATTACAGCGTGCGGCACAATAATTTCCTTTTTTCAAAGAAATTTCCTTTGAAAAAAGGAAGTTATGTTGGCATACCTTATACATTCCTCTATTTACCTAAAGTGAACATTCTGCCATACGAATCTGAAATTGTTATCGATTAGTGCATTATATATTGACAGTTTCAAATACAGTTGAATTAATTAATTCAAACATGAGTAAGTTTACATCATATTCGAACGAATGAATTCTATTGAGATAAGCCTATATTGCAATGAAGTTAGGGCACATTAACAAATTACCTATGAATTGCAAGTCAATTCGAACACTATAATTTTAGATCACACACATTTTCTATTAAATTCATTTTTAGAGAATATTCAAGTCACTAAGCTCGTTTAGCTGTTCTACTCATGACCTTCAAGAATATTTATATATGTTTTGAGCCGCTTGAAGCCTATAAAACCTTCTGAAAACAAGAATGTAATTCAAATGAATGTTATTGATCTTTTCAGTTTTTCTGTTTCTCTGCATACAGCAATCCATTATCAAAGTTAGTGGCGTTGATGCTGCCGCTGGAAGCTCTTCTCTCCGTGATCTCCAATGGTCGTCAACGCGTGCCGTGTCCGGGTCCTCTCTTTTAGAACATCAGTGTCAGTGTTACTCGGAACGTGGTAGTGAATGGGCGGATTAGGTGTATCAGAAGTCGCGTTACTGGTGCTTGGGTTCACTGCGAACTTAGCGGTTTTTCTCGGTCCACGGATAAGTGATTTTGTTTTCTATACGTGCAATGATTTCTATGACTAGATTTGTTTTTCAAGTTCAGTAATTATTTTACATGAAATGTGCAACGTTGGACATGAGCAGCGTTAACATTACTGCAGTTAATTATATTATTAAAGGACAACTTTTGGCAGCTGTTTCATTTTGTTCATACTGGCAAATGAATTTTACTATAGCTGGAAAATTGATGCTAAACTGATAATATAAAAATTATAGTTACTAGCAACCTTTTTTTCTGAAGAATGAATGACTATTTTCCAATTGGTTTTCTGTACTTTGAACAAATTAGAGCTTGTATTTGTTTTATTTGCCGACTCTTTTATTTACATTATGAGAACTTAATAGAAGACATGAAGAGGAAATTGTTATAAAGATTTGCCTGCTGTAAAACTCAGAGAGATGATTGTAAAATCTTGAAAGATCATTCTTACTACTCTCTGGCTTATCGATTCTCACTCCAATAATGACACTCTCTTCTTCAGTTTTGTTGAAATGTATTTTCCCGTATCGCACCCTTCTTCACTTCTGCTTGGCTGTGTTTTCCCGTTTCATGCCCTTTTGCAGCCCGCAGTCAATGATATTAATATTTTCTGGGTTATGGCATGGTTGAGTGCATGTCTATTTTGCTTAACTTTTTCGCCTTCCTTTATAAACAACTCTTACAACCTTTTGATGAAATAGGAGAGGGAACATTTTTTAAAGCGTGAGAAAGGCTCGTTTATGGTAGTTATACAATCATTTAAATAAAATGATTAGAATTCACCTCAGTGCTGCATTGAAAATAATTGTTGGAGCCTTACTCTGTATTTCACACTAACGCTTCGTCACAGGACGACCTATTTTGCAAGATGAACTTGTTCTCACACTGTGACCACTTCAATACTCGTACAATTAACCTTCACATCAGCGCGCTTTGCACGCAGTTCAAATAAATTTTGTCTTTAACTATGCATGCCATTTCATACATAAACATTTTAATTGAAATGTATGAAATTTCAATAACTCGTAAGATTTTAAGACCCAGTTTAAGGTTTCACGCCTCCGACTGAATGTGTTTTTATAGCGAAGGCAAGGTTTGAACTCATAACGTTTAATTCATATTTTGATCTATGTTTTACTCTTTCGTGCAACGTCTGGTATGAAGTATTGCCGTAAAATTCTCAGTTTCTAATCCAGTCAGGTGTAATCCAGGTGCATAATTTGGATTTATAAATTCTAACCTAGGCAGTCTCAAACATCAAAACTTATAAGACATATGGATAGGCAAATTATCGGGAACACTGAAATAAATACTGTACTCCTAAACTTCAGCTAAACAAATCATTTGAGAGCTAGTGTTCATAATTAGTAAATTATTAATCAGTTACTCCATTGCTAGTGTGGGCATAGTCAGTGTTCGTTGAAACTACGTTTACCTAGCCATTTCTACAAAGATAACTCAAAGAGGCACACTTTTAATCTTACTTGACGTGGTAGAGGCAAGTGACGAATTTTTGTTCTTCTTTGGTTGGAAATGAACGGAAAAGGAAATTATGCTCCATAGTTCTCGAGACTACGAGTTTCAAAAAATATTTCTATCATCACATAATACTTCTTTATTTTATGTAATTACCGAATAACTTTTTCATTCCATACGTGGAAATTGACAATATTATCCTCAAGCTGATAGTAGAGCTAAACCTAAACTTTTTAATTTAGTTCCATGGATACCATACATAGATTTCCTTTTTTCCAAGGGTATAGTGCATTCTCAAGTAATAGTCTTTCCTGCTAACTTAAAGTGCTTTGCTTCAAAAATAATTTAACATTTAACATTTTTAATTGTTTCCTGGATATGCTAATTTTCTTTACTCAATCTAACGTAAGAGCAGAATCCCAGGATTTGTAAAAGTAATAGGTCCGTATTAACGTAATGGATCCTTGATTTCTTATAGTATGATACATATTTGGTCTAAATTCTCTACGTGAAATTTCCGTTTGGCAATCATTATCGTTCTAGATTCAGTGTTTAAGAAACGACTCATTTCTGCTTAGATTTTCCCTAACAAATTTTGGAGAGTCTAAAACTTTCTCGGATTCGGGAACGTGCCTTTGAAGGCTGCCGAAAAAACTTGTATCGACGTTGCTGGTACTGAAAGTAGGCGGGAAAAATGCAACAAACTTAATTTCTGAAGTAATTTTTTTGGCTAATGGTGTATAATACCTGCAAATGAAATCATTTCTAGTTATTCAATATGAACTAATGGCATTTGCTCACAGCAGACGCAGTCATTTATTAGTATTCTATGTGAACCAATGGTAACATTCCTCTAGTCTTGGAACTTTTTCGAGATAAAAATCTCTTTAGTTCAAACTGGAGAGCAGTGCATAAATTTTATTTGGTTAGACTGGTACGAAGGTTCTGATTGTTAAGGTGACTGAAGAAGAATCGACTGTATATTCAGCAACTATTAGGTCCGAGTTTCTTCCTTTCTCCTACTGATCCAAACATACTTGAAGATTTACTCCCTCTATTGATGCTCTGTTGTGTCCGTATTTAATTTAAAAGCACTGCATGTGCCCGGATTAAATTTTTTAAAACTAATTTCGCGATTCATTCCATTTAACACGTTGACTCCGAAGTGGTACGTATGTGTACCACTTAGGTTAGGATCTCTAATTTTTTCAGATCCTTCTAGTGACTATGCGTACACAGTGAAGATTTACACCAGTCAGGCAATCGGAGGCAACGTGTTAATCATAGATCAACGTTATTTCATGCGACTTCAGCGACATATCAGTACGCTTTTATTACTGTAGGTTTAAACATTGTTGTGCGCAACACAAAGTCCATCTCAAGCAGTGACAAAACAGCAGAATCATCTGACAAGTTTTCTTTACGTAAATCAAGTTTTGTTGCAATTTCTTCATTACCTGGGGCGGTCGACAATCTGCTACTGACGCAGGCAATGAATATTGAGAAATGACATCCTTAAAGCTTAGAACTAATCGAACAACCATAAAAAACACCCTTAACAATAGTTATGGTCAACTTTACTTACTGATTTTAGTTTTGCGTTCAATGAACTCGGCATTGTCTTGATAGCGTCGTGTCGGAGCTTGGCAAACTTTTCAGGATGGTCATCATAGTCTTACGGTGGCAGAAAACTAATTCATATGACCAGGTCTTCGTCTTTGCTGGCACGGTTTTGATTCCAGTTTAGTTGAAAGTGTTGACAAAAAATTGAAAGCAAAGTATTCAAAATGTTCAAAGGAATTCAGTTATTTGCGGCTTTTGTTTGCTTTAAAAATTGTTTCCTCATTTACTGTTATTGAATATAGATAGATTGTTTCCGTGCACACAGAATAGGTGGCGCCCGTAGAGAAAGCCAATTCTAAACGTCATCAATAATTTATTATATCTTCAAACATTGTCTTTAGTTTGCATTTTTTCTAACCGCGTAGTCTAGAATTGAGCATGTATTTTACCAGATTCAACTTGAATTCACACTTACGAAGCTTATGGTACGCTGTAAACTGTTTAGTACACAACTGTATATGAGTACTACTTCAAAATAGTGTACGTACACTTGCCGACACAACCTACTGCCCGTATTAGCACGTCAAGAGGAGCTACCATCAGTACAAAGAGAATCATCCAGCATCTCAAAATTTATGTGAATCCTTCGCAGAAAACCAACTATTGCAATAATTTTCTCCTATAATTTATTGCAATTTAAGTTTTTATTCTTTAATTGCTTAACCTTTACCTTTTAAAACCCAGTTTGATGTCTTAATTATAACCCCTTCAGAGAGGAAGTAAATCTGTATTAAGCTTATGAAATTGATCCCCTTTTATGCTTTATATATGACTTTTAAATATCATATCTTACTGAAGTGGTTATTTTTGTGCCTGAAATAACGTATATATTGTAACAGCTTTCCCTAGTAATTGCAAGAACTGTAAATTCCTCGAAGCATTGTCACTGTTTGGGAATGGAAATGAAACACGTGCTGAACAAACGAAAACTTCAATATTCTTGAAGCTACATTACGTAGATGTCTGGAATCCATAGAAGCAAGAATATTCAGTGCACCCCACGCGTGTAGCACACGCTCAATGTAGTAACATAGTTCCCCAGACTCACTCATCACCCCAGCATGCAACCAACAACGCTAACTCGACCACAACGCAGTTTTGAGTTACGCTTGCTGCTCTGGGTGAAGTCTGCGCGCATACATATCACCAAAGAAGCCTCGAAACTAATTTTATCAATAAAAAATAATAGAAGAGTAATTTTATTGGTTCCAGTGTTGAAATTTTGCCAACAGCTTTCACGTGATCGAAATTGTGGATTTTTTTTTTTTGGGTGGGAGAGGGATTTTATTAATGAAGTTTATTTAATTCCGCGTGTTTGTAGGTGATATTAATTTTCCTCCATCCCAGAATTATTTTCTGTATTTTTTCGAGTTTCTTACCTTAAATTTTCGTGCAATGATATCTGAGCTAAAAGATATTTTCCAACTTCTGGGCGTTCGACACATGGCAGTTTTTACCAGGAAGCTTCTATAAATCGAAATTATTGTTTATTTTAGCTTTTTTGCTGGCTCTACGACCACTTCAGTGGAAGAAGAACAGTAATTAACACGTTTGTTGCGATTGCCTAGCCGGTGCAAATCTTTACTTTGTACACATAATCACTAAAAGACTTGGAAAAAATTACAGAACCTAACCTAAGTGACCCACCGGTGGGTCGCATCGCAACAAACGTGTTAATTTTCAGTAAGACTTCAGAGAAAGCTACATCATTACCTTGCTCGTCTGTGGGTGGAAATCAAGGATCATCTCAATAGAAAACCACAATCAACGCCGTATCGCGTGGTTTACGAACGTTATACGTTCTGTAAACACGTCAATAAAATTTCTACGTGGAATGCATCCATAAAATTTCTCCATAGATGCTCACCGAACTTTCAACATTTCTTGCTCGTCATTTACGGTGCGCCTACTAACTCTCCCCTTTACTGTCCACGTCAGGCATCTGGTAGGTAGCATGGATACCGTGTTATCGCCGGTGATTGTAGTGAAGAAAATTCAGACTAACCTATCATTGATACCAGTTAATACCACCCGCCAACAAACCTCATGGATAAACCTCTACCACTCAAAACATGTGCGCAATGCGCTCATTTCTATTTCCCTCCTAGTATTCCTTTCCGTTTCACCCCTATACTTGACACACCCTGTGCCAAACGCTCCCTCATATCTTTCCTACTGGTACCGACCACCTCCACCACTCATGCCAGTTAGTTATGAGCATCCCTAGATGACAGGCCAAACTGTCAGTTCTGTGTGTTACGCCAGCACTTCTGACAGGCCGGACTGCCCGAGTCCCATGCCAGGTTTAAAGAGGATAACATGACTGCGAGGTAAGCACTGGGTGGTAAACTTTAGGTGGGGTCACAGTGTCAAATTGAAAGCGATTGCCAATCTCAAATTTCACGCTACTCAATCTGTGATTAATCTGCATTTTTTTGTATATTTTGATGGTTTGGTTCATCTCTTTTCTACTCTATCTGAATTAACAAATAAATAGATTGAGTCAATAAATACAACTGATGACTTTTAGATTTGAAGGTAAAGTTCTTCATCCTAAATAAATTAAAGGCAAACTTTCAGTGCAATCTTTCTTGTCTTCACAAACACGAAACTATTGAGCTCTGTACTGGGAGGCAGATATTCGTCAAGATTCGAACTCCCTTGACATTTGTGGAAATAAAACTATAATTTATCTACTCGACTGAATCATGGCCTATAGATTTCGTATAAATCTGCCATGGACTTCGTACATCTTGTCGGATGGGAATACTTTGCTAGTTTTTCCGTATTAGCTGCTGGATAAAAATAAGTAATCCATTGCATGACTGTATTTTTGTAAAGACATGGTTACGTGTGCGTGGATCTGGGAAAAACGATAAGGATTAGACTGAAAATTTTTGTATGTGCGGTTGTATCTCGGCAGTAGGTCAAGTTGTCTAATAATCATTAATATCATTGTCAACTGCCAAGATAAATACTGAAATCAATAATATGATTAGTTACATTCTGTAGGTGCCTGAAAGACGAAGGAATAGGGAGGGTCTTTGTTTTGAGCTAATCCATTTTGGGAGCTACATCATTTGAGGAAATTTTAATGCGGCATAATGCGTAAGAATCATCACGTGGTTCAAATCGAAATTGACGATAGGAAATTTAATATTGAAGACGATTGCCTTCGGGTTCTTCAGTTAAATTAAAGTTTGAATTTTTTTGAACGCTCTCTCTACAGCGGAACCTATGTGCGGTGAATGGAGCTGGAGGATTACTTTAACCTGAAATAAATGTTTTATTCAAGCAATGCAACTTTGTCAGTATTACAAAGTTATTCATTTCGAATAACTCTTACATCCATCAGTGGAAGTAAGCTTTAATCTTGTCATTAGGTCGAGTTCTAAGCTCGGCAGGCGCCAAATTTCGGTTGTAAAACAATAACTCTAATTTTGATGTAGCTTTGTGTTTTTTTTGTAGAATTGCTGTAGAAACGTACGTAAGTTCTAGAAAGTGTCATTGATACACGCATGTATGTCGGATTTTCTGATTCAACTCGCGTAATGTGACAAAATTTCATTCTACACGCTCTTGAACATCACACTCCAGAACTAAGCTCAGAAAGTTTATTTCGAGTGCTATCGAAATATGCTGAGTCATTCAGTCCTCCCACATTTCTGGCGTGAGCATCAAGGGAATGAGCAATAAAGATTAATTTGTTAGCGAGTTTATCTTGGAGCCACACTGTTATTTGCCAGCGCATTTTTAGTAAATTGTTTCTGCGGTTTAATTCTTTCTCAATAAAATCACGCACCAGAATCTGCGGAATCTAAAGCAAGATGCGATTTTTATTGACCGCAGAGGGAACATATCAAAAGTACGAATATTACTTGGGTAAAATGAACTTCCAAACTTCTGTCCTACTTAGATGTCTATTTCATAAAAATTTTCATGACTTCTTTTTCACAAGATTTTCATTAATCTTTATCAAACACAAAAAAATATGGAGATCTTTTACGGTAGCTAAAAATCACGGGCCTATTGAGAGCGATCGTTCTAAACTCAAAGAACGAATTCTCAATTCAAAATAAACTTTCACGGAGCCCTACCTTACTGTTTACACAAAGTATCATCTAAGGACTAGTCATAACAGAATACGAAGCCGATCCTAGGCGTCTTTCAATTCTGGGTTCGTTTTGAAGCTGCGAGAAAAACACCAGTATCTGGACAAGATTACCTCAACCATTAGCGCCAGCTAAAATTCAAATTCAGTTCGTAAGATGTAAGCTATGAAAACGAGACGAGCTTCTTTATAAATGTTTTAATACGTTTGATTTCTACGCACTTTCAATGTGTAAAATTGAGCTTTTGGTTACTCATGTTCATGACAGCGTAGTTGTCGTACAGCTTATCTGACCGCTCTCCGCGATGAGGTCAGTGGCTCGAGAAGTCATGCGGTTGTTGTCTTATCGTGCAGCGGCTTCACGCATGCGTTTAAACACGATAAGGTTTTTTCTGTGCTTAAGTATTTAAGATTCGTTCTTTCTACTACTCAGTGACCATCTGGGAACAGTTTTCCCCAGTCGTATTTACAGGACCAGTAGCTGTATAACAATTTCAATGTATATAAACTTCAATGTTCCACTTGTGGAATTGTGTTGCTAAACGACGTGAAAATACGCATGAAATTACTTGGTACCTGCACTCTATTGCTGCCTATTGTAAATCCATTTGAGCATCAGTTTATTTACGTGTTTGACTCCACGCTGCAAAATATCAACTCCAGCATCTAAAATGCTTGCATTTATAAATTTGACATAGAAACTTGTTTAGTGCAACTAATCAACCTTGGATGGGCGTGTCAAATGAGCATGAGATGAAAAAAGTCATTCCACTTATTCTGCCATCAGGGTTTTCTCATTTGTACTATTCCTGGAAGTACATGTTTTTTATCATGTGCTGCTAATTTACTTTATATTACTTGCAGCTGCATAGTCAATCAGGTTGTCCAGTTTTTGATGTTCAAGGAGGGAAACATGTCGTCACAGTGCTCTGCAAAAAAAATCTGACAAAAAAGAAACGCCATTCAATGCGAAACAGCGAGTAGCTCCGCTGTTTGAAGTCGTAATTTCGTGCAAAACAATTTAGTCGAAGAAATATTTGTGATTTTACACCCAAGGCTGAGACAAAATTCGAGTTAATTTCGTGTCCGGGTTCTCGAGATTTACTCTGTGGTCGTCATCCGTGTTCGAATCGTTGGTCGTCTACCTGTTTGCTTTAAAAGACAGACCTCAACTTTCAAACAATCGGCTTGAATTTTTTGAATGAGGGTTTAAATTTCTTCTAGACCTTTCAAGAAATGATTAACGATTCAATCAGTATACATCGAAACTAAAATGGTATTGAATTTCGTCGCCAAAGTCATTCTTTGGAAAATTGTTTATATTTATTATTTCTACGCCGACGCGAACGTTTTTTGTGGTTTCCTATAAAACATTTTTTCTTTTAGCCTTGCGTTTCACCCACACCAAGTGCAAATGTATATTTCTATTTGATTGCTAAAATTTCTGCCCAATATTGTTCGTAAGTCTTGTAGCTTGTGTCGTTATAAGTAAGACAATTAAACATGAAAAGTACATGTAGGGGTGCGTGAGAATGAGGAATGGGACGTATGATAGTACCCACAAGGAAACTACATTTAAATAGAAATAAAAAGTGCGTAGTGGCAAGAATGTCTACAAGGTGTTTTGGAGAGATAATGAGTTCTGCATTCTAAATTGGAATGTTATTGGCTTCATAGTGAAGAATCCTCTTATTACATACTTGGCTTATGGACTTCATTGCTAACGCTTTTTAAATTCACGCCTCAGAGTAAATTTGTCGCGAAATCTTAAAAAGTCTGATACCAAAATATTAGTCTCTTCAAAGACTCGTTAAAAACATTAAAGATATTTCAGAAAATTCTAAAAACTCTCCAGGAAACAAATCCTTTAGATCCTTATTCTAGATTGCACAAGCTTTTTTGTTCTCTGCCAGTTTCGAAAAATTTTCCGCAAATTTTGAAAATATCCCGAAGAAAATATTACATCCGTCTTCCAAATCATCTATTTTAATTCAGATTTATCTAATGGCCGTGAAGGTCTTTCATCAGATTTTAGAAACTGCCCTACCAGGCGTATTTCATCGGTCTTCCAGATCGTACTGATCCAAGTAGATAATACAAGTCTCTCTTGTAGATAATACAGACCTGCAGCACGCTAGCTTGCGTGATGTGCACGCACACCACAAGTCACCTCTTTATTTAGGCCGACACAGCACCTCTCATAGCTCCCCAGATCATTTCCCTACTGCTTCTTCAGCTATTTTTTTCTGGTTGTTGAGCTATTTTTCTGCATGTTAGTTTCGATTATTTGCTCTCCTTTGTTAAGCTATTTTCCTGCATGTTAGTTTAGATTATTTTTTGTGCTTCATGAACTATTTTCCTTCATGTTAGTTTCGATTATTTTTGCTGTTTTTTCATTTATGTGCTTGTATTTTTTTACCTTTTGGTTTGGATTAGAATTTTTGCTTTTTGAGGCCATAGCTGACATGCGATTTTCAATTAGTGTTTCCGTTTGCTAAGAAATTTTCCCATCCATTAATTGGATTGCATTTTCTGCTTGTAAAGTATTTTCCTTACTGTTAATTTTTGATTCCGATTTTTACATGGTGATATTAGTTGTCAATGTATGGTAGAATTGTTACCTTTCTGTTGATTTATAATTTTTTGTTCCATTTTCCTGAACATTTCCGTCGAGTTTCTTGCTATATATAAAGGTAATTTCGCTCATTTTGGTATCATTTTATTCAATAACTTATTACTCTTTCAAGATTACTCCTAGTCAACACGTCGGGAAAATTACATTTCTCTTTAATAGAAAGCCTCTTAAAGAAGCGGGTAGTTAATTATTACAATGTACTGATCACCTTAAAGATCATGATGCCCTAGAGACGTGTCCCTCACGTCCCAAAGACGTGTCCCTTGCGTCCCACCACAAAACCAGCAGTATTAGTGCATTGGTCTCACGCGGGTTCACATTTGTGCTAAGGAGTACAGTTTTAAACTTCCCCTTTGTTCTGCACACTTCTCCTTGAGCTTCCCCTTTGTTCTGCACACTTCTCCTTGAGCTTTCTCTTTGTTCTGCACACTTTCCTTTGTACTTTTCCTTTGTTCTGCACACTCGTAAGAGTATTTGATGTGTTGATTCTTGCTCATGACGTCATTGCAATTGTTTCAAAATTGTTTTCATTTGCATCTTCGCAAAAGTTTTATTTCTCATTTTTCAAGTGACTTCAACTCGTCTCTGAAGCTCTCTTCATCTATGCAGAAACTTGTAGCACCATTAGGTAGAAAGAAAGTTCTGTCTTGCATGTAGAGATCATTTTCTTTTCTATTAATATTC
>VCRD01006998.1:3957-23650 GCA_006783055.1 Trinorchestia longiramus
GGCACGATGTGAGGGATGCTGAAATACTCGTAGTTATCAATGTTACCCGGCCTCACATTTACAGAGAATCTATCTAGGTGTCTGCATCCCTTTGTACCATGTGGATTGATGCGAGACCACGAATGCAGATAATTCATGTAGAATATTCCCTCTAGTATGAATGTTGTTTCATCCGTGAAAAACCTTTGATGCAGATACGAGCTCTTGTTCTTGTTGCATAAGCTACGTCGCAATTTGAACACACACTGACGATAATCATCTTCAGGAGTTTATCTCTGAACACGCTGAATGTGAAGTGGATATTGAATGTTGTGTAACATGCGCCACACTGTACTGTGACTTACGGGGAAAACATTTACTGCAGTGCGTGTGCCTGTTGTTGGATCATATCGAAAATGTTGAAGTATGTCGTCCTCCATCTCTGGGTCTCTTCCTCTTCAAGGGCGGCTTGCATCTGGTCTTGCTACACAGAATGATCAGGTTTCACGCAGACTTCTATGCATGGGCTGCAAATGTTTGATGCACAGGCACGTGTCTGTTATATCTTTAACACGTTGACTCCGAAGTGGTACGTATGTGTACCACTTAGGTTAGGTTCTGTAATTTTTTCAGATCCTTCTAGTGACTATGCGTACAAAGTGAAGTTTTACACCAGTCAGGCAATCGGAGCCAACGTGTTAAAGAGTTTTTCGCGGGGCAAAGTCCAGCATGTTCCTGACATCAGCAGTACCCAGGAGCTTGTTTATCAGTAGTCAGATTTAGCACCTTCAGAGGCAACGTGTTAACTGTACATTCTCGCAGCCCTCCTAGAAATTCCTTTCATCGTACCGTAAATTAAATGTGAATTTGCAAATTCACTATTAGGTAGTTGGTTCATTATTGTACATAGTTGTGCTGCAGATCGACTGCTCAGTGTAAACTAACGCCTTAAGTGCAGTTGTGTCTTCGCTGCCCAGTACAGTAGCTTAACCAACTGAAAATTTAGATTCAAAGGTGAACAATTGAATTGAATCGTACTTTAACAATTGAAGTCTTTAACTTTTAAACTAACCAGTTTTGGATGCCCCTTCATAAAGTAAATTGTTAATTTAACCGACACGGACTTATATTAAAGTTTGTTCAACGAGTCCTGAAACTCATAATTATTCCCCGTGCAATGTTGCATCAGCATTGGCACTAGCTGTTTCCATTAACTAATGTGCAGTTTGTAAAATTTATTCTTTTCTTGAACTTCCTCAAACTTTTCTTGAGTTCCTCTTGAACTTCCTATCCTTTGTTAGTGCAAAAGTAACTTTATTTTTTCAACTTTTAGTGTTTTATACAAGGGTAAAGACTTCAAGCAAATCACATTTGTACGTAGTAGAGTACCTTTTTCTCGTTTTCTCCATGTGTATAAATGACTCAATAGTTTGAATGAGAGAATCCTAGGAGCCAAGCAAACTATTTGCTTCCCCATGTGATTGATACCGAATTGTTATAGCACTTATTTTCTCGAAAGAACTTTCTGATGTCGCTTGAAATATTCAGTTGTCCCCGTAAAGTTTGAGGCCTTTGACTTTTGACTCGTAACGAATAACTGTTGGTTGGTCCACATTGTATTCGTTTGTGTCCATCTTTGGGGGAAGTTACGGTTTAACACGTTGACTCCGAAGTGGTACGTATGTGTACCACTTAGGTTAGGTTCTGTAATTTTTTCAGATCCTTTTAGTGACTATGCGTACAAAGTGAAGTTTTACGCCATACAGGCAATCGGAGTCAACGTGTTAATACAGAAAAAGTTCATTTTGACTAGTAGCTGGATTTCATTTTACCCCTTTTGCTTTTTAGTGGTTTTTATCAATGGTAAAATATTCCATTTCTGTGCTGACTTATATTATAGTCAGAGCTTTTATGTATTAGCTGTTCCTTATAACAGATATTGGTTGGTGATTATTATGAACATTGAATGGTTTGAAACTCATTCGTACGTACATTGATCTATTATCTCTTAGTAAATTGAACAGAGTTTAATTTTTTTGTAGTAATATTCATATTAATGTACCAACAGAATTAATAACGGAACATACATATATTCCAATTTTCTTAGATTCAGCCATATTTTCTCAACTGTCACGAGCCACTGCTACATTACTCATCTCGCAAATGATTTGTGTCGCAGAAGGCAGCTTCACGCCCCCCAAAGTGGCAAGTCCCTACGCTCCTCTCTCCCCCTCTACCAGCGACGGCTCTGCGGACACCAGTGGATCGCAATGTGATGTCGTGACGCATGATAGAATGAGAATGAGATCCCGTATGGCAGACGAGTGTGAGCTTCCCTTACGTCCAAACCAAGCTTGAAGCTTCACGCACACTCGCGTCACTTCACCGCGTGTTCCTTCCGTTCTCGTTAGATTAGGTAAGTCAAAATCGCTCAATTACGCTGCAGAATATTCTAATCGAGTTTTTCGCGGTCATGAGCGAGAACAACCCGTTATTTGTATTTGCAACTAGAGGAGATGGGCAATGTGTTGTGACTAAGTAACAGGTTTGTTTTATGGAAAGGTTATGAGAAAACAGCTGAAGTACATATAACGTTTCACTTCCGATTTGTTATACTAGTTTTGTCAAGTAAGTATTTCTAACCTGAAATTGGGTTTTTATTGATACAAGTGACGAATTAAATCCTGAAATGATTTCAAAATTTCTTATAGCTATTATCTTTTGAGCACTTATTCAAAATTAACCTTTTTTCATTTTTTCGTGGTTTATTACACGGAATATGCACTACACGTGACTACAATGGTTTTCACATTGTAAAATCAGAGTTTTTTTGAGGTTATAAAATGATGCACAAGGCCTTTTGTACAACTTATACCTCTTTGCACGAACCGCAACATGGAGATGTCAGCAAAATCAAATCACCGTTCATTTAAGTGGCAATTGAAGCATTAAACTAACACCGCGGAATGAGCAACCCCAGGTCTTGCATGGTTATGTATGTATTACAAAACATTTTCTCAGGAGCCTGGTTTCCATTAGAACCAGTAAGGTATGAAGAACTATTATAATATATGTAAATAGAAAAGTTATAATTTCTGTCCCTAGGATGTACTTAGTGTTGTTGAATGATTTTCGAATGAGGTGATTGTATTTTTCAATCAACTTGTTTACGTGGTTGAATATTGATATTGTGAAGTGAACATTTGGATGAGCTCGAAAGGTTTATGCCTTACCTCGCTCTTCCTTGCCTTGACGTATTATCTCCAAAAGAGATTTTGATTCGACAAATTCTGTTGACATGGGGATTGTAGATGTCGTTTTCTATATGCTAAACCATTTGGATTTTTTCTTAATTGAAAAGACGAGAATTTTTGTAATTTTGAATTCCTTTTCGATGTAAAGCACTGTCTATGGTGTGTCCGTATATGTACGCTTTCAGTTTGAGTTTCTAGCGCTGAGCTTTCCATGTTGTATTCTACCACATTCTGTGTTGGTATATACAGATTGTTTCGCGCTGGATGTTATATTGACGTGAAACTTGAAAAGTTGATCGTATTTTTTTCAACCCACGTCGTTTTATGTAAGTAAATTAGCGAAACTTTCTTATTCACCTTAAAACAAACTATGTCAAAGGCACTGTAGGTCATTTTACATGGGATCTAATCTAATGTATTTTTGGTAATACAATTTCTTGCTCACTCTATGGTATACTTCTATTATTTACATTATAAAGGTGAACTAAATTTCTTATTTTCTGGCTCTGTGCTCCGAGCTTTGACTTATTCGAAACTGGTTGAAGTTGTACTTCAAACTGCTCTTTAAATGGAATTTATTAAAATTAAGTCCCGATGGATGTCATTTTTCATCTTGAGCATATTTCGTACGTGATATAGATCTTGTCAATTGAGATAATTAGCGCTAGTCGGGAAGGTCAATGGGTCATTACGATACTGCCAATGTAGGTCCTCAGAAGGCCCTAAATACTGGCGTATTGAACTTTGATTTCCGCGATGACTGACTTCAGAAATTAGAAAGGACGGTTAGTTACCATCTATTCGCTTTCCACTGAAAAATGACTGCTTTTCTTCTGTCAACTTCGACATTGAGTGTTTACCATTTCATATGAGCAGCAAGACGTTAAAAAAGTAAAAAACTTAAGAATGTCTTCCCGTACCTCTGTTGAATGAGGGATATTACGAGTATGTGAAGGTAGCAGTGAAATAATTTATATCTGGGGTCTAGTGTGGACGTTTCACATGGAAAAATATATCAAAAAATATAAACTGTAGTGGCAGTTTTAGAAGTTGGTTACGTGCGAGTCCGTGTTCGTATTTTCCAAACCTAGTAGGGACATGCACTTCATGTTGGTGAGCTTGTGAAGAACATGAAAGGTACCAATAGAGGAACATGCATGGTTCATAAGAGGGAAATAGAATATCAACAATCCGATGTTTCAATTTTCTCATAAAAATGACCAGTCACAATTGTAGCATATACATATATTTTTGAATGAAAGACTGGGACACTTGAAAGGGTACAGATATAATCTAACGATGTGATGAAATTACTTTGGAATTTAATTTAGAGCATTTAAAAATTTGAAATAAGCAAGATAACCATAGAATAGATTCAGTTGGAAATTAGCACTATGTTTAGAAAAATTGAAAGTTTCACTGAAATAAAGTTGTAAAACCCATTTCGTCTTTGTCATCATGATTATTAAATAAAAAATAAACAAGCAAATGAATGATTGAATTCAAGTAACATTACTGAAAATTAACAAATTGAATTAACAATGTTGAGATTATATAAAGATTTTCGCTGAGAAAAATTCCTGTCAAATATGAGCATTATCTTCAGTTAATTATGCACAACACAAATATACAAACATTGACTTGTTCAATAACATCGAAATTAATTTTAAATTCATATAGCAATTGACATGCAGAATAATGCAGTAGCTCAAAACGGCGTCCTCGACTCGAAGTAGTTTAGGAACCGTTCAAATCTGCAAGAGCTAAGCAACGCTGACCCAGTTATCGCATCGTTCTCCCCTTTGCCGCTGTCTTACATCAAATGGAAAATGTGAGAAGAAACTCACAGAAAAGAATCGTGCCAAGCGGTCGACAAATAGTTTACTCATGCGATAAAATAAAGCCTTCACTGTGAACTAAATTACAAACTGTTACTGACTACGGTAAACCGCTGGATAGAACCTGCAACTAGAAAGCATAGTCCAATGGACGACAATAAAACAGCGAGCTCCTTGAATGCTACCGTACGCTGCTTCAGGCAAACGCGCGAAGTTTCAGAGCATGCAGAAGGAATGTGCATTTTGTTTAATGAAGAATATGAAAAAGTCAGATAGAAATATTGAGCATAGTCGTATAAACTAGTTCACTAATGAACGCTTTGACAAATAAAACACAGAAAAGTGGAAAGCTAAACCCACAGAAAAGTGGAAAACTAAACCCACAGAAAAATGGAAAATGAAGCCCACAGTGAAGTGGAAAACTAAACTCACAGAGAAGTGAAAAACCAAATTAATGGTATAATTGTTTATACTTCATGGTGTTTACCCACTAAGACAGTGATGCAACAATCTGAGAATTACACTCAATCGATTATATCTGACAACCCTCAAAACCACATGTATATTTTACACACTTGATCACTTTCAACCACGCCAAAAATAGCAACATTGCAATCACACTTGGCCAGTAGCTCAAATCAAACACTCTTACTCTTCTCCCCGTGTTACCTTTTGGTCACCTAACGTCAGCTGCATCCCAATGGAACAAAATGTTCGGTTTATTCTCACAGATACTGGACTCTGGAACTCAAAAACTTGGCGTTTCTTTCATCGTTCGAATTAACGACATTCAACAACACCTAAAATCAACATTTTATTTCCTAAAGCACAACACTTTTCTTATTCAATTTAAGTACATAATGAACTAAAACGTAGTAAGGATCACAATTCCTGCTCTAAATAAGCTACGAGTCCTGATCACCGAGAACGAGTTGCGGACTCAGCGTTGATATATGTATTGTCGTTTAACGTAACAGTTCTAGACTTTCACCAAAAAAGACTTAAGTTTAACACCCATCTTTCTCAAAGCGTCATTCAATAAATGGGAATAGCGAGACCATAAAATTCTGCCTCAACCATCTCTTGAACGGAAAATGAATAAAATTATTCACAAGTCTTCTGCTCTACTATGCGCATCCCATCGGCGTGTTCACTGCACCGGTACTCACTAAACACCTTCCACATAGTGTCTCTTTTCGCAATACCAATCAACATTCTGAGCACGCCATTTCTATTCGCTACGCAACTTCACACTTATGTAACCACAAAAACGAGACAATATTATTAGTGTAAACTACAACTGATTAATACACAATCCCTTTACGCAAGCGTCACATTTTTTTCAACACTACAGTCTCCGTGTATAATTTTAATTTCGCTATCGGTATATCAATATACACGTTCTCCACGACCATTAAAATTAATATCCTTACAACAACTACATTCAATTTTATTTTTTCTTCCTTGATATAGACAGATCAAACATGCACTACTGTAATTTACATGCATCATACCAGCAATAAAACGCTAAAAGAACTCACTAACTACTTCATCACAGTCGTACCCTTGTACTGGGTAATACTCTTAACAGGCGGTGCTCACACCAAAACAAAGGTTCGTGCACCTCAATAACGCTGGGATATGAGAGAATCGTAATTCTTTTTCTTATTAGAACCAGAACACTAACAAGCTTCACTTCAATTCCTCCCAATCACAGATCAATGAACCCCCACACAGACACTACTCAACCCTCTAAAAAATCTTTGTTGTGCCAACTAACCTATTAAAGTACAACAGGCCTGCACCAACTCAACTACAAGAGAGCTCTTTTTTCGGTGCAGGAGTAGGCTACTGGAAGACTCCTCCCATTTGTCATGCAAAAATTAACATGGTTAAACTAAAATTAATTCCGTCATACCACCGCAGCGGCTGCTACCAATTGAAGGGTGGACAGCACTAGTGGACTACTTGCATTTTTTCCTACGGGAAAAAATGCAAGTAGTCCACTAGTGCTGTCCACTATTCATATAGTAAACTACTGGATCGTAATCGCCTCTGTCAGCGCTGTGTTAGCGACAGCATGGGAGTGGACTACTTGCATTTTTTACCGTGGAAAATATGTTATATTTACCACGGGAAAAAATGCAAGTAGTCCACTAGTGTCCACCCTTCAATTGCTATTCAACCTTACATGAACACCATTTGATGTTTTCCGATGGTGTACTTGCCAGGCTATGCCTTATACGGAAAAGCTGCTTCAAGGCAAAGCGCCCAGGCCTCTCAGACACAAACAAATTTCATCACCACAGAGCGAGGTGAGATCGTTACTTTTGAAACAGGGAGAGTGGTTGGTTTTTGTACTTAGTAAAAATTTTCTTACATAACAGTATCCTGATGATGGCACCATAAACACTTGTAAAATTAAATTAATAATAAATATTTTAATTGAACACTAGTACAATTAAAATACAATGAACCAGTTTGGTCATTTTCACAACATTTTTACCGATTACACAAGGATATAATTTGTTTTTTCGTTCTCCAGGATTCGCAGAGAATGCAAGCCTTCAAACATACAACATGGAAATGAACTGAAAATTTTATAGTTATACGGAATGTGGACTACAGAAAGAAATATAAGCTTCTTCGAGGAAAGGAATACGTGGGCAGAAGTAAGAACCGTAAATATGGCCACCCACTCGTAGACTGAAGAATTGATCAACAACGGACCACAGGAGAGAAATTAAATTATAAGACAACTTACAATTACATCAGGCTTGAATTGCAGTCCTTTGAAAGGTTTCAACAGTAGAAAAACATAAGAATGTCAAAGAAATTAAAAATTCAAGCAGATATGCACAGCAACGAAGACAACCGTAGGGGATATAGCTTTCCTGATATGTCAATCACCTCAACGCCACAAAGAGATGGTAAAATAATACAATTAAGCACTATTAAGCCGCACAACTGAAGCTTTAATCACGCAACACGTCGTGGAACTTGATGCGACTTGTCCGACTCGACTAAGATTGGATGGTTCGTCGAGAACAGACTTAGTACATACGCAGTTAGCTTACTCATAGGGAGTGAAAGAAGACAAACGCGAATATCAAACAAACCTCGAAACAGCAGAAGTTTCTGATACAGAGACCGCTGCTCCCTTATATTTTGTAACTAAGGAATATATCAGACGCCTTGACATTTGCTTTGTTTAAAGTATCGCCCTTACCCTTTTGCTACTGAACATTATTTTATTGTGCATAGTTTGTCTATAAAGCATCTGAAAAATATTTCAACCTATTAATGGTCACCGTTCACTCGACAATAATTGAACACTAAAGTAATTGAACTAATAAATCACTCGTTAATTGAATTAATAAACATCATAACATTATATGATAACACCGCTGTGGTACCGTCGCGCATCTACATCATACGGTATAAGTTAACGTTAGAGTGCAACTCGTACAAACATCATATGATGTAAATAACGCTTAACAGGTTAAAAATTCCAAATACTTGGGTAAGGTGCTGGGCCTAGAAATATTTTGGGATTAATTGTCTCATTAGTATCTTGCAGCGCGACTATTCGAATTACTCCATGCCACAAGGGCGAAGACACCACCAGCTTAAAAATCCGTTTCAAGATACCGAAATCTCACAGCCGAGCTTAATTTAGTAGTAATCCTACAAAATGAAACCAAGAACACATTGGTGTGTACATAACTAATATGTAACAAGAATTTTCATCTTGCAAACTTTGTAGGATGATTACTCAAATCTTCTCTTAGCGTCTTCACCCCTTGTGGCATACAACGCGTATGTCCCAATGATATTGAATGAAACACAGGGGCATATTATGCCAACGGTAGCGAAAGGGAAAAGATGGGTATAAATAAAATCTACGAATTCAGTTATGCCGTGTGACACACAAGCATCAAAAAAGTACAGTAAATCCAACAATATTTCCGCTGACAGACAACAATCTCGTTAACCTGCATATATAAGATAGATGCAGAACAGCACACGTATCAGCACAATAAAACTAAATTAAAAATTAGTATTATTGACCAGTATGGATTCCATGGTGTTGCACAGTTGACAATAAGGTACATAGATAATAATTGGAAAATTAAAAGCAATTAGGCAGACTTCACAAAAATGGTACAAAGTCACAAAATTGCAATCTTTAACATATATAATTAGTGTATTCAAAGTGGCATCAACGTAACGAGCATTCCGTGAATACGACAGCGCTAAGAACATTATTCTGTAGCGAGGGAAAATCCAAGTCAGCAATGTACTGCTACACACGCAAAGACTATTCTATACAGGAGCTTGAATTCTCATCGTGCATGCGGAGTTCCATCAGTAGAAAAGAATTTCATCTACTTCATGCGTACGACGAACTCTTCACTTTATTAGTAGGGCGAACAAAGTGGTCTTCATACAATCATACATCATACTAACCATGTACAACTAACCATCCTTCACTGCATAAGTGAAAAAACTATCTTTTACTCGAGTGAGAAACGTTCTAAGGTAACCATTTAAACGTAACATTTATTTCAATTTGTGAGCTTAGCTTCATTCTTCCGTAATGGTTATATTCGAAGTTTCTTTTTGAAAACTATGCCTTCTAAAAATAAGAACCGCATTAACTAAGCATAACAAAAAGGTGTAAACTCTCACAAGTGTTCGACGTCAAACAATTGCTAAATTTAACAGGTGATATAAGCAAAGTCTGTCTACATATATAAATAAAAATATTTTCTTTACTATCATACCTAAAGTTTTATTTTATGAATACGTAACAAAGCCAAAGAAGTTTTTAAAAAGATGATGGAAGAAGGCGGCAGTCGAGTGGTCTATTTTACGCCACACAAATACTGACAGCGTCCTTAATTTCAGAAAAGAAGTTGGGGGAAAAACAAAATAAATATAGACAAAGACGTCCATGCTATTCACTACAGTAGAAGAAAAACGCCGGAAAAGAAATTTTCTTCCCATTATATCTTCTTTTTAGTGCTTTTACGACACGGGTAATTCGTGGATGCAAAATATTACCGTGGTAAAAACCATCACGAAGGAAGCAAGTGGTCCTCAAGACGAGCGCTGTACGTGGGTGAGTCGAGACGTGAGGAAGAAGAAGAAGCAGAGTCATGTGAGGGCCGCTGGTTAGCACAGCAGGACACAGGAAACACACTGGGGTAGTATTGTCTGTAGCACACGTACATCACGCTCGCGCCCAGCAGTGACCCAACCACCACGTCTGTAGTACATGTGCACTTAGTGTCAACACAGAACCTTGTAGTTTACAAACTTCAGACATGTTATCTTCACAACGAACGTTTGCAGCCTTCAAACTTGTTTCTAATATACAGAAACAATGTGAGACGAGCATATATTAGGATTCAGCTTGCATCTAAAGTGGGACTATGCGCTAACCAGTTTAAGCCTCTAGCACTGATAGAAAAACGGTCAAAAGGAGGCATCTACTTCGTTTCACCTAACCGTCTTATGTATTGTCACTACCACTCATCTAATGTATGCGTTTCCTTGCAGAACATAGTTGTACTATAGTAGCACGAGCGCCAGTAGCATCCGTACATATTACTGGTATCTATTTTATCAGGTATGTATTCGTGCCTCATAATTTACACTTACCTAGCATCTGGTATTATGCATTCAATTTTTGTGTCAATGATTCGCTAATTCGACACTATTTCATTGTGTTTTCAATATACAGGGTGTCTCAAAAAAATGTACTCACACTTCGAATGACGAGATCCTTTATTTATGAACATACAGTGAAATAGAATAGCTTCGAATACAGAAGACAAATGTGATTAAAGAATCATGTTCGCAAATGTTCGAATTGATGACCATTATTGTCCAGACAACGCTGATAACGCACACCAAGGGTGCGTTACATTTACATTTTTTGAGACACCCTGTATTTGTACATGTTGATATTTGTGCATGATATTGTTTACTATGAGTGCGCCATTTATGAGTTACAATGATAACTAAAAATGTACGGGGTATCCTTGCGAAATTGTGCGTCCTTTTTTGGACTTCAAGAAACAGAATTATTGGATAATCCAATCAGAGGAGATTTACTAAAACTTTGAAACATTAGAACACAAGGTTTCAGATGATCAGGATCTTGATTTAGATGATCAAGATCTTTATCAACATTTATTTTGATTATTCAGGTAGAACTTTTCACTTCGTCCAGTCAAAACGGGACAAAGAATACCTCGCATTTCTAGCAAGACTGCGCTCTATGTAACTTGGCAAAAATGCCCTGAATGTGTAAGACGGAAAAGAAATTCAAGTTCTGTCCAAGGGAAAGGGAAAGGAAGTGGATTTGCCTAATATGTCTGAGTTTTCCCCAGACATGATCCCAGAAGAAGAAACTTCACATACCAGATTTTCAAGAAATTTACTTTAACTTCCGCGCTGAACTCTGTAAGAAATTCACACAGTTGAAGAAAGCAAAGCATTCTGTTATCAGCATAAGTGTGCCGGCGCTCGAGTGTTCCATCATCACTATAGGCTCGTTCACAGCACATTAAGCTAATTCACTTAATAAATCCTGAGAAGCTTACCCTCAAGTTGTAAATTTTCTGAACGTGCCAATTCAAAAAATAAAACTTATTTTTCTCAAAATAAAAAAGAAGCACTCCGATGCTGCTAAGAAGACGAATCCCGCCGCTGGTAATTTGAGTGTGAAAAATTCTAACGCCACTACTCAACGGAATACACTGAAAAACAACGTGAACTCCAATTCCCATGAGCAAGTAAGAAAATTTCATTGCTCGATAAGAAAAATGGAATACTCAAATTTGTTTAGTAGAAAACCAAAAGCAAGAACAGAATAAAGCGTTCAAAGTACTACGTATGAAGCATTTCATGCGCGGAACATAACATAAAATAGCAGCAGTGGTAGAGAAAAAGAAGCAAGTTGGACCGGAAGTTTGGTGTACGTACCCTGCCAGTGGTGGTGGTAGTCGCAAGTGCGAGAGGCTGCGACGAGAGAGGCAGCGAAGAGAGGGGAGAGGCAAAGCAGCAGACGCCACGCCTCCCCGCGGTCCTGCGTGCGCATGTGCAGCTTGTGGCTCAGCCACGCAGACATGAAGCCCAGCCCGCAGAACGCAACTGGCAACACAGAGCAGCTTGCGATACTCATATGCACGACAACGCTACAGAGTGAAGTGAGTATAGAGCTACGCATTTAGCTCTTACGTACAATTACTTTTTAAAATTTTTCAAGTAAATAGACAATCATAATATAAAGACTGATATGTTATGCAAGAAAGATGAATAGAATGAAGCAGATCCATCTTATACATCCAGCTGACCAAGGTACGTTGTTTCCAGCTATCAATATAAAATTGGTACTACTTATTTACCCTATTGGCTCAAAATTGTACAGGAGGCTGAGTGTTTAAACGAGAACTTTAGGTGGATACCTCTTTTGATAAAAATTAAACAGGTAGCATATGCTTCAATTTTACAGGTTACTTTATGGTCCGATATTTCTATCTTGAGCTTTTATATTAAACATTGAAATGCCTTGAATTTTAGGCCAGTGTATCTAATATTGTTCCAGAATGCCAACAGATCTTGAACAAGTGCAACATTAAAATGACACACTAATGTGGTGACTGTTCCCAGTCACTCAAGTCACAATGCCCGTCTTTTGATCACATAAACAAACATTATTAACGCCTAACGTTAATGTAATGACATGCGTAAGGCATAACTGATACATGATTAAGGGATAAGTTTTATAAATTGTTACTTTGCCACTCACACGTTGTGACAAATGGCGGTGTGTACGAGTCAGCAAGTGTTCATGATCCAGTACGGAGTTTCATTTCTGTATAGTAATAGAGAACTGCCGATGCCAGCATTACGGTCACTACAGATGCTTTATTTTGCACCAAAACCACCACCTCAGCATGTCTTCCACTAGCATTAACACCATAAAAATACCACATGCTAGTCATTTGGAGTAGTTCACTTTTTATGCAATACAGACATCGTGAAAAATGGCCTCTATAGAACCTTGGGTTGATACTAAACTATATTTTAGGAAAATATAAACAATTTTATACTTGAACACTAATACACTGAAGGATGAATTTGAACGGTTGCATCTATTTTCTAAAATATACAAAACCTTGGCTTGTTTTTCCAAGATCATCCCATCAAAGTGTAACCTATGCAACCATTGTGGAGAATAAGGACACTCCCGGAAAACATTCTCACACAACTGTACATTAGATGTGCATCAGTGAAAGTAATTCAAAATTAAACATAAATTAGCACAGCGAGAATGAAAGTTTAATAATTCTTAACACGTTTCCTGCGATTGCCAAGCTGATGCAAATCTTTACTTCGTACACATAGTCCCTAAAAAGTTTTGAGAAAATTACAGAACCTAACCTGAGTGACCCACCGGTGGGTCACTTCGCAGGAAATGTGTTAAACAAAAACAAAGCCACAAGTTAACTACAGAAGTTACATGCAGAATGTCCGCTGGGAAAGCTTTTCTTGCCGTCAATGACAGCGGCGGGGTCACCGGTGCAAGACGTGCCAAAGTCTAGGCCTCCCAACTCCAGGCTGCCATCAGGGTCTCCACTAGGCAGCTTCACAGAGCCATCAGGGAAACATCGTTGCAAGAAGTCAGGCCGCGGTCGCCCTGGAGAGTCAGATGTTACGTTATGTACTGGCACAAGGTTGTAGGCATCTAATGGTCCGAGTCTTCAGTTTCATAATTTCTTGATAAGAAAAGTAGTATTATGGTTGTCAATATGAACACAATAACTCTCAATTGGGTAGATATTTCACGTTTATTGTATCACACTAATTCTATTCAAGGCAAGGTAAAAACATGATGGTCTGTAGCTAGCATGTAACTAGTACTGTAGAGAGAGAGAGAACCTCACTAGGTACGGGAATAAGCAGCAGCAGATTGCAAGTATTCATTGGACTTTTTTTAAATATCTTCAACATATAGTGTATAAACCACAAATAATTTTAAAAATGTTATATTTTCAAGTCCTTTCTTTAAAGAACACTAAAATTACCCATAACCACTAATTTACATAGTTGTGTAACAGTCGACGAAAATATATCAAACAATAACAACTTTCAAAATGACAGGCATGAACAAATGTCTTCTTTAAGCAATAAAATGTAGTACTAGAAAAAGAGCTACTTACCTATAATAATTTTGAAAGTGTTAACAAGAACTCCATTGAGGGCTAGAGCAAGAGAAAAAGCCATCATGCCATTGTAGAGCTCAAGAGAATTCTGTGTAAGCAGGTAGTGCAACAACAAGATGATGCCAGGGAGAAGTATCACAATGATCCAGAGCACCCATGTCGGCACATAATCCTCAGTGGTCGGGTACTTGTACAGCCACAGCTCTTCAAAATGAATGTGTCGATCGAAGGGCTCTGCTAAATTCAGTAACCTAGGAATGTTAGAGTTATATGAGTAGTTGTGAGTGGATAATTCAGAATTTAATATCTTGACATATTTTGTAAAATTCAGCATAGTGTCAACAACAACAGTTTCATCCCTTGTGGAAAATGGTTACACAATCATCATTGCTAAAAAACAACAAATTTATGATACTGAGCCCTATGAAAGCTAGAGCAATAAATAAAATCCACTTGTTTACATTAAATGTGTTATCTATAACTTAACTTAAATTGATTGGGTAAATACTTTTTACTTTAAAAGAAAATAAAATATAATACAATAAGTGGATTTATTCAACTTGGCTCTAGATGCCACAATTATGCTTATGAAAAATGATAATATTATGAACACTACTTTTAACATCACAGGCCAAACAACTCACCTGCCAATAATTAGGAGAAGCACTCTACTGAGCACTTCAACTGTAAAAGTATATCCAGATAGTCGCCATTTGGAAAGCTTTAATGTCGCCATTTTTTACAAAAGTTCAGCCTAGTTTTCATAACAATTTGACATAAGCAAAAATATATCTGTAAGGTGACAAAATAAAAAAATTAGTAATTGAACAATCAATAAGGAGCATACAACTTAAATTTATTGTTCATTTCACTACAGCTTGAGCTAAGGAGTAGAATGATTTCACATAACTATACCTACAAAACATAATATTTGTCATGTTACATGAACAGCCCAACCCCTAATACAGTGGAAACTTGGGTAACAATTATAATCAGTTCAGAACCAAAGCTTGTAAACCAAAATACTAAGAAACTGAGTCTGATTTAATGCAAAATCCATTAATCTGATCCTATGCTCAAAATTTAAAATGAAGCATTATTGAAGTTTTTACTTCATTTAGGGAGCCATTGACATCATTCAGAAGTATTTTGAATGCCTCTTCAGATTGTACATGGTGGCATTTGCTCTTCATTTGTTGAGCACATTGTTAACAGTCCTAATGTTCATTTTTAGGTTAAATTTATTAACAAATGTTCTTTTCACTTTATTGGAGATTTGTTTGTGTAGTACTGCTGAACAATGATAATGCATTGCTCACTAGTAAGTTGATCAATCTTAAAAATCCAGCATGTTTTAAAAAATGTTTATAATGATGGTGATGTAAATATATAAATGAGGTGTCTATCATACAAAATAAAACTTGAAAATAAATTTTTTGAGATTTTTATTTCACCTTTCTATAACAATTATTGTACCCTTGCTTTATTCATTCCTTTCAAGCTCATTCTGGGATATCTTAGCTTGATCTGTAATTTTTTTTATGACTACACCATACAAGGCAGGTGATGCTGTGCTGAATAGAAGTCACAGCTTAGAAGGAAATGTTTTACTGTTTCTACCTTTCTACATTGGCAGAAAGGCGACTCCAGTAGCTGAAGACGATACAGATGAGCCCCATGATCCAGTCGGAGACTGCTCATGGTACAGTACACTGAGCGGCACGGCCGCACGAGTGCTCCCTTCTTAACTGGCTGGAGACTGGCCAGAGTCTTCAAGTATGGCCAAAAACCAGCTCTTACCTCAAGATTTTATTCCCTGCGTCCTCCTCTGCCTCCAGCACTCCGAAAATCTGTTGTAGGGGGCTGTTTAATTGACTCACCATAGCACAGGTAAGTCCCACCTGTCTTGCTTTTTGTATTATTTAAGACACCTGCTCCATCAGTAGCCTCATTTTTCCTTATGCCGGTGTCCCTTTTCCATTGGAAGCGTTTTTAAGTTACTTGATGTCAAAGATATTGTAAAGTTGTAAACTTATGACGGTCACTCACCGAACAATGAAAATCCGTGATAATGTACCTAAAAAATATACATTAGCTCGGAAACCCCCAGCGGCTAGACAATTGGTCTAATTGGAGATTTCATGATCAAATTTGTATATGATGAAATGTATGTAGAATTGAATAGGCCCTTACCTGACACTATATTTCCTAATTGTCAATTTTGTATCTATCCGCATTATCTTCATAGACTTAGATTTGATATTCTCTGGATTTTTATCCGCTCTTTTTCTTCTTCATTGAAGTTCAGTCTGCTTGCATATCTATAATGACACGTTCTGTCTACTATTTTATAAATAAATGCAGAGTTCGGTTCCTACAAAGGACATGACGCTCTTTTTCTCTCACTTATATATTTAGCGAGTATACGATTGTTATCATTTCTGCCGTCAACCTATTAGTCAACTTCGTTTTTGTGCAATTAACTTCAAAAATATGCCATCCTCGCTAGTTGAGTGAAGAATATTATTTATTAGTCGTATATTTATTTGTAAATAAGTGCATTTCATGCCCTCCTAACTTCTTAATTTGGAAAAATTAATTTCAAATAAATTATTAACAAGAAACTAAAATAAAAGGTGTATCTATTAATAAAATAAGTGTAACTGTTGACTTCTCAATGGAAAGGGTATGCATTTATTTTAAACATTGTATTGTGGAGACATAAAGCGTCTGATTACTATGAAATACGTAATTTTTCCGTTATAGCCTTATTTTTGTTCAATATCGAAACTCCAGAAAGGTTGCATTGACTTGCAAATGAAAGAAATTCATTACAAAACGTGTGAATTTTTTCCCGTGCAGGTGCACTAGTTATTAATACATACTACACTATTTTCATCATAAACGATGTCGCTCACCCAGTACCGGAGAATTGTTCTACTTGGTTGTCGGAGAAGTCATAACATGTTGGCTTGATGAAGTCAAAGAATTACTACTTTGTCTGATGTATATGTTTTTGAGAATTTTTGTGACTGTCTAGGCAGATATGGAAGTTTTGTAGCGAGTTTTAGACCACCGCTTGTATGAGAGCTTCATTTACGTCTGTTATTTGTGCCAGACGCGCGGTTGCTGCAGTAGCCTCTGGCCCTTAGATAATGCAGATGAACGTGTAGAGGAGATCGTGAGAAAGTTGAGTGACTTAACTACCCGATTTCCAAAAGTCTCCAGAGGCGCACAGTCAGTATTTTCTGAGGTACATGTGACGACATAATTTGCAGCGTTTCCCGCAAGTGAGTTGGTAAGTTTAAAGTTATTAATTTGCTTGTTTGACATTTATTATAAAAGTATAGAGATTTCAATTCCAAGTTTGTTATCAGCCGCATCGAATTACAGAAAAACTCATGAACTGCTTTGTGTCACCTGACGAACACATTCGAACTCACCTCTACAAATTGTTATCATATCTCGGTACCCGTGTTGCAACGTGTTGTAGATGCAATGTCACGTGCAGCCGTGCTAGGTGTAATATGTCGATACGTTTTTGCAGCGTATAGCAAAGGATTTTATATTGTGTCATTTATAAAACGGTAAAACACTTATTTTCTTGTTTAAATCAGGAATGTCTTGGTAAATATTAATTTTATCAACTATAATTCCTTTCATGCCAAATATCATTACTTTAATAACGTGTAATGAAGTTATATTATATCGATATATTTAAGATATATATAAAAGATTGTTTGTTTAAACGGATACCATAATTTTTAACGCCTTTTCCAGGTGTAACTAAGAAAAGGTGTAACTAAAAAACTAAGTAAACACTGATTTCTGGTTCTTAAATTTGATATTTTACATAGATATAAATGCAATATGTTAAATAACAATCGAAAACGGAAAATTGAAGTAATTAACGCGTAGAGATAACATACATACATACATACATACATACATACACACATGCACCTCGTATGTCCAGTTTGGTGTTGCCAGACGACTTTAAAAGAATTTATGAAAGAATTATCCTCCGATATTTCCTCATAAAGCACGGTAGTAGTAACTAAAATTTTTATATATCTGATTATTTTACGACGATATTTTGAAGAAGGGAAGTGTAATTTTTTCCCGTGCCGAATAATCAGTCAAGTTGTCATTGCCATCTGTCACTTTATCATTGCACTTGCTTCTATATATCTTTAATTACTTATTGTAAACACCTAACCACCGCCTATGGTATTATAAACCGATGTATTTTTACCATATAAAGATCCTAATGATGAGGTGTTTTAAATTCAATGTTGCAAGTTTGATGCACCAAATAACTTTATTCATGTACTATACATAACTTTTTTGAATGCTTGCAGTGAATTAAGCACGGTACGATACAATATGTATTTAATATTTTAACACGTTTGTTGCGATTGCCTGATTGGTGTAAAACTTCACTTTGCACGCATAGTCACTAGAAGGATCTGAAAAAATTACAGAACCTAACCTAAGTGACCCACCGGTGGGTCGCATCGCAACAAACGTGTTAACGAACTTCTGGGTATGACGCAAATGATATTTGACATAAATCTAAAAAGGATGGATATTTGTCGATATTATTGACTGAGAACAAAAGCCTGCATTATATGGATCACAAAGTTAATAAATAAGTTAATTGTTTCTCATCGTGAATTCAGGTGGGCATTGTCTAGCAAAAAATTTGTCACCCAGAATTTCTTGGTGCGAAAAATGATTTGGTCTTCAAATGGTTCAAATAAAAGTATTTATTCAGATTATAGTGACTATTGAAGTTCTTCGAGCCAAATATGAAAAATGCATTCACTGCTGTTAAATCTTCTATTTAGCTTTAATTTCTTAATCTACCACACGCTGATAATATTTATAGTATGATTGTTATTGGTTGTTACCCTGAAATTAGTCCCTGTGTACTGGAAAAATTTATTCTTCGCTGTTTTTAACGCTATATCTTAACAAAAGTTATCCCCGTAGCTTCTGAAATTGAGCACTCTAACCTTCAGGCATTATAATAGCTTTAAATTCTTGCAAAAACTAGCCCTCGTGTTCTAACGATTCCTACATAGCACAATCCTTAACACGTTGCCTCCGATTGCCTGACTGGTGTAAATCTTCACTTTGTACGCATAGTCACTAGAAGGATCGGAAAAAATTACAGAACCTAACCTAAGTGGTCCACATACGTACCACTTTGGAGTCAACGTGTTAAGGAATAAACAATGTGTTTTCATTCATTATTCATCAATGAAAGAATCATTACAAGAGTGTATGCTGGATACCGGCGGGAAAATCTCGACACCGATCTCAACACCGAACTTGACCCGAACGTAAAAATCTTGAGATCTCCAGAAAAAATCTTGAA
>VCRD01006999.1:0-23635 GCA_006783055.1 Trinorchestia longiramus
AAAAAGTGAAAAAAAATCGTAAGGGTAACCCCTTACGATTTTTGTCAAAAATCACAAAAAATTTTTTTTCGAGATTCGCTTTCCCTCTGATCCGGTAGGTTGTTCTGAACTAGAAACTGTGATCAGAAATAAATTATAGTCAAATTTGACAAAATTATGAGCAAAAAACGATGCGATTTTGACAAAAAAAAATTACAAACATTTTTTCAAAATTCATTTCTCCCACGTTCAGTTAATTAGTTCTGAATCAGAAAATGTGATTAAAAAATATCATTTCGAACAAATATATGAGTGAATGGAAATGATTTTATAATAAGATCATCAGAAATAAAAATGAGTCAATAGAAATGATTTTCAAGTCGACAACAGAACAATTTTCACGAACAGAATAGTTTTTTGTTGTCTATAATCGTTCCCTGAACTGTATACAAAGTTTTATAGACCAATAAGACAACGACGTAAAACTGTAAAAATTTCGAAAGGGGATACCCTTTGCATCTTTTCAAAAGCTCAGAAATCTGAAATCAATAATTACAGGTCATCGTTCAGCAGCATAGCTTGTATTGTGCAGGAATAAAACGAAAAATACTAACAAATAGAACAAATTAACGAAGACCTAACAAAAATTGCGATGCACCATCCTAAACAGTCTTCTATGGACCTATGGATAACATACAGATGAAATTTGCACCATTGGAGTAATATTTTCTTGTTTCCAATCGCTAATTGAGCGTTATACACAGTTTCATAGAATTTTATAGGCCTATAGCAGACACGGAAGATACAAAAATTAGACCATATATTTTTCACAATATTCTAGGTTATTAGTCTGATTGAAATTAAATAAATGTAGAAGTTACGCAATAAATGCATTAATAAACGACTCAAATAAGGAAGTTATAGAAGACTCCAGTACAGTATACTTTACCGAACGAGGTAAGTATATATTTACATACTGAAATACGCTAAGAAGTTATGGCTTCCACTTGTAGCGCAAATAAAAATCGAAAATTAGTACTTTTTCCTAACGTACGGACGTAGGACGAATATTGTCTGAATCACGTTTACCACTTAATACCCAGAGCCGTGACATTTTTCTCAACAATTTTGTAGTCAGTGTGAGTGAATTTGGGCTGAGTGAGCTTTAGTTGTTTCAAAGCTGTGAGGGCACCGACATCTTGCATAGGAGGCACGACAGGCAGAGTTGAATAATGTTCCTGTAGGACACCTAACAGCTCTTTGCTGCTCTGACCACTGTCAGGCCGCAACTGAGCTCCCCCGTTCAAACAACCTAAACAGCAACCAGAAAAAAATATTTAATCGACATTTCAGCATACGAATATGAGATTTTTTTAATAAACATCCTCCCTAAAATAATAGTAAAGTGTACTCGGTAATAGCAGGACATACTGACCTGCTATAACCAACTATCCTGCTATCCAAACATTTCTTCCAACTACAAAGAAAACAGAAAGTTGAGTGTGGCGAACCACAACAACGATGCACAACTCAAAAGTACGCACATTCACGTCAATGCATTAACTTTCTCAATTCATTAAAACTGTTGTCAATCAACAGGTCTTCCATTAAAACATAAATTTTTTTCGACCAAGAAGTTATTCAATAATTGATTAAGAATAATTATATGAAAAATATTCAACATTTGATGAACAATGTTATTGATCAGTTTCTTCTTAGGTAGGTTTACACTAAAATATTATTGGAACAATTATCACTCAAGAAAACCACTACTACTAATAATTACCTATTTCATAGGAACACTCTAGTATGCCGATGTAAAGAACGTTCATTCAAGCATTGAATTAAAGCTACAACCTTAATGTCACGGAAGCTGTCAGAAACAACAAAAATATATATGTACTTAAATGAGTAGCACCAGGCCTTCAGCACCACAAGTAACATGGAAATACGTAACATGAGCACATCACTATGCACGAGTCTACACTCACCTCCAGGGCACGCCATCACCTCGACGTAGTGGTAAGCGCTCTTGCCTCTCTTAACTTTCTGGACGATGTTCTGAAGGTTACGGAAGCCGTACGCACGACACACCTTCACCACCTCCTCCCCTCCCACCGTCAGACTCGCCTCCTGCAAGTCTGCGTTCCTGATCACACACCACAACATTGTTATTATCATTATTATATTCCTAGAACACAAATATTTCTCCAGTCACAAAGACATCAATATAAAATGAAGCATCGTTGTTTAAGCCATTTTAACCCCAGAGGTAACAGAGTCCGGAATTGTATTGTGCATCAACAACCTTCGACGTGCGAGTAAACTATCAGCATGCTTCTCTAATGAATAACTTCAAATCAATTTAATATTCTTTCAGCAAGAGCGTTTCGTTGCATTGGTGGTCATGACACAATTTAAAAACCACAGCACAAAAGTAAATGCTGAAACCTAGGTGCAACTAACACTTGCGCTCAATATATTGTCATAGAAAAGTGTTACTAGTCAAAGAATAAACGAGTGACGCCACAAGAGTATAACAGTCCAAACCCACAGGAAACTACAGCAGCTTAACGATAACTTCTTAAATGCTAACATGAGCACAGCAGCGCATGAGTTTTTTCAACACTAGATCAAGTCATCACTCTGGTCTAGTGCATTAACTGTTTATGTAATACTCATAAGTAGAGCGAATTAGTAAAGACCCATAGCACTTCAGGTAATTCTATGTAGTTTCAAGAGTCAAGTGTACATCATAGTTATCTTCGTAATAGTATTTTTACTGTAAACGCTCCTCTCTGGAATGTTGATAGCTTTAATCGACGACGTATGTCGATTTTCATGTATAAGTTATGTTTAGGCCTGACACTTCAAGAGTATTTCCTTCCCTGGATTGTTTTACGTGTAGTATAGCAGTTTTTTGCAACTGAAGCGATGAATGAAGTAATTATTACGTATAGCAATTAACATAAAATTTCAATTAACAAAAACTAGCCTATGGTAACATTTTGATGCTAAAAATCAAACTTGCATCGAGAACAGAAGAAAGAATTAAAACAGGAACAGAAAATAAAAGCAAACAGTACCAGAAATCTCCCTGCAAGAGGTTCTGCTCAATCATTCTGATGGTTACGACAGAAAAGAGGCTTGAGAAAAAACAAATCTTGTCAGACTCTCAAGCTATTATAGGTCTACAACTGATATTAATGATCAGCATTAGACTGTGGTATCTTACATACACTGAAGATGACCGACTCATGTGACCGTAATGCTACAGAAGGTACTAGTCTCCAGCGTACGGCACCTTAGGGTGCTGAATTTCAAAGTAACAATAAACATCCCTGAAAGCGCGGAGCTGCACGGACTCATCTCCGAAGCTCCATTAAATATGAAACAAGAAGAAGAAGATACGTCACCTGAGGGTCTTCCATTGTAGGTCGGTGAGCTCAGTGTTGTACACAGAAGAGGCCATGTAGCGCAGCACGAAGTCAGCGTAACCACCAGCACTGGAGCCTTCGTGTGACGTGAGCTCACCTGAGCTGAGTAGCTCACTCAGAGCTACAGGAGACACCGTCCTGAGCTCTCGACTCTCTTCTGACATCATCTGGTCCACTTCCACTGGAGAAGAACACAGGTTTATAATAAAAACTAATGCAATAGCACAACATTAATGTTCTTACTGAATGTTAACTTCGAAAGCTAGGAGGCCTCAAACTTATTGCTAGTCTTAGGTAATTCATATTATGTAAGTTTTGATATGTAACACTGCCAGAACTCAAAGTTTAACTACGCCCAAAACTTTGTTTTGGATTATAATTTAGGTGCAATAGGCAGACAGAGTCATAGATTGAAATGCGATGATTAAAGGAGAACTAAGCTAGAGAGATATCTATATTATACATATTTATAAAGTTATCACTACATATACGCCACAAAGAACATAACACAGGGGATAAGCTTAGACTGACTGTTGACTTGCAGCATGCTCTCTGTCTTGAGGTGTACGGACGTTGGTCAGGGTGCTGCTAACATCACATGATAGTAATAAACTAGTGGAAGCTGCCGTAACCCACACCAAACATAAGCACATGGTGTCTTACAGCACGAAGACAAATATTTATGGCCATGAGGATGTGCTTTACACGTTGCTGATGTACTTGATTCGTTTTCGAGTAGAACATGCTGAAATATTTCACGTTTTATTGATATTTAAAACGCACATGCCTTTGACTAACCTAGATGAAGTCATGCTATCTCACTAGATGAAATGACGCGATCTCGCTAGAGAAAGTCATGTAATCTCGCTAGATAAAGTCTCGTAAACTCACTAGCTGTAATGACGCAGTCCACGTCCTTGGTCTGGGTGAGCTCGTCAGCAAATTGTGTCCTGGAAGCTTCCAACTTCTTATCGAAGCACGGCATGATGGTGACGTGGAACACCTGATGACAGACAAGTTTTCTAAAATGAGTAAAAATTATTACATACATACTGTTATTCATTTACCCATCCCTAAAATCTTGTCCTATGTCGAACCATTTTAAAGGTTTGCTACTTCCTACAAGTAAAAGCTGATGCAATAACTTCGGATTTAAGTTCGAATAATTAAAAGAACACAATTAGAACAGACGCAGGCTCGGAGTTTACTCAGAGGAAATTTGAATACTCCTCATGTACTACCAGACTTCTATAGCACGGTTGCCTCTGATATACGTGATACTTTACACAAAAACGCTACCTAATGTAAAACCTGGACAAAGAAAACCAAAAGAGGAGAAAAATGTAGAATGCCCTAAAACTATTTTTCAAAAATGGATCTCAAGTCAAAAATTATAACGCTAAGCAGAGCAACGTAAGAAGGCCTTAAAAATTTTATGCACCTTTAGCGGGTCCTTGCCGACCGCAGACGCCCACAGCCCTTTGACAAGGGCGCCCATCACCTGCTGGGGACTGCGAACAGCGCTGATATGGTCCAGCACCTCCTGTGTCTGCGTCTTCTCTGCATAACAAATCCAGCCTGCACAACTTTGGAAATTTAGTGAGGTGTTATTTAATTTTCACGTTAGTATCTACACGGGAGATGTTGCCACTTCGATGTGACGTTTACATCCTATAAAGATCTATAATTATCTGTGGGTGCTGACGAGGAGAGACACTAAATGTATACCCAGTATAAAAGAAGCTTAAGAATTATTATTCGCCCCCCAAGCCACAAATTCCGAAGCTAAGTGGAGAACATTCCTCCCCAGCTCGCCCTTCTGAGGATAAGATGCTTTTCCAGCAGGAGAATTAATAGGTAATATTTATTTACAATATGAATCTTCCTCAAAGAAAATGCAGAACTACAATAATTCTTTCTTATGGGTAGCTAACAAAAATATTGAATAACCATAATATGAAGCATATGTAACAAATGCAGTGACACTAAGGCGGAAATAAAAATAGACGATCGATTCTAGTTTCTTCATTCTGGAGATGTACAATACTAAATGGCTTTCAGATGCCTTAGAAGAGAACCAAGAAAAGTCATAATAAATGCAGAATTTTTTAATATACCTCCATACCCCATCAATGACCAAAAGAACTTTTCTTTCAATACACAAACCCCATAGAAAGCATAAAAACATCTATTACACAATATTAGATTCATTGTTTACCATGATTATTTAAGCATGTTTTGTCATCTCCAAATATTTCCGTGGTAACAGAGTAGTGAGAATTACCACTATGCTGCTTGTGAAGTCAACTCGACACTGGACTTGTGGCCATCCCTCCACGAGCACAAAATTGTAGAAGAAAGCTGATGCTTTTATCACCACATAGCAACGCCACACCCGCAGCAAAACGTTTAAGGGCCTTCCCAAAAGGAACTTCTGAGATAAAATAGAAACCTTTATAATGTAAGAAGGAAATACCGCTAAATATTAAATCCTCCCTAAATAAGTACATTAGCTAGACCCTCCTCTACTACAAGACATTTCTTATGGCCTTAATTTTCACTATTCCATACAATCTTTCAAGGAAACATTTATAACAGTAGTCCTCACAAACCAAGTTCAGTGGCAACACACACATGATGTCCACCATAGCAGTCCTCACAAGCCAAGTTCAGTGGCAACACCCACATGACATCCTCACAAGCCAAGTTCAGTGGCAACACCCACATGACATCCACCACAGCAGTCCTCACAAGCCAAGTTCAGTGGCAACACCCACATGACATCCACCACAGCAGTCCTCACAAGCCAAGTTCAGTAGAGCAGTTCCCACCTTCACTCAGCACCCACCTGGACAAGCAGAACAGATGAGTGGCAGCGAGGCAGGGTCCCCAGAAAACTTGTCAGCAAACTCCTTGGCGACCTCCAGCAGCACCACTGACCGGGCAAGGTTGGTGTCCCACGTCGCTACAGCACCCAGCTCACGAAAGTATCCTGACATCAGGGCTCCAGAATTACCAACAATAAAATCACAGCAATGAATATGTGGCTGAACAGTTACAGATTTCTACCTTTGTCAACAAACTGCACAGAATTCTCGTTCATGGCTGCGACTGCCTACTGTATGTGCTAGAACGGGAGTGCTCTGAGATAAAAAAAAAAGACATCTACTTTATTTGTACTCCATGATTGCAGTTATGAGAGTTCAGATGATGCTAAAGGAAATATGTTCACCACCAGCACGCAACAGAGCAATCTTTTTTAGTGTATCAAACAAACGAGCAGAAGCTGAGTACAAATTTTCAAGAAAGAGTAAAGTCGCAGCGGTTGTCGGAAGGTAAGTCGTTTTAAATGATAATTCTTTTCATCTGCTCTTGAATAAATTATCTTATGTATTGAGGACAGAAATGCATACATTACTTTTGATAATAAAGGGTGCACTGTGTACCTGATACGAAAAGAAGAAACTCTGATTCAGTAAAACGTTCGTTGCTCGGTCATAAACATCCAATGTCAAAGCTTCTATTACAACTTCAGGTACATCTTCAGGTTAGAACATAACGTATGGTAGCTCTTGTATGACTTCTCTGCAACAGGAGCGCTACTCCAAATATGTGTCTGCGAATAATTTTGGGTATAGAATACACTAACTTCTGCAGGACTACACTGTTCACGAGTGCTAGTCAAAATCAAAATCGAGCATTCCAAGGAGTGTACAATCGAAGCACCAACCTGCTAGTCTGAGTGCACACTCTTGTGGGGGAAGTCTGTACTTGTGTGCGAGGGAGACCACGGCCTGGGGACACATGGACACAACCACGTCCTTGTCAGGGTCTGCCAGTGCTCTGTGTGAGGGTGAGGTTTGAATAAAAGGCCTTCCATAGGCTTATCGAGAGCTTCAAGATCAGTCTTGTATTGACTTATCGAATCTAAAAATGAATTTTCTTCACATAGAGCTTTTTGAATTATAGCATCGAGAAATGGAAGACTCCCTTGTAATTATCTAAGCTACCTTCTCTCTCAATTTTTTCCTGGATTTCTGTTAGTTGTGGGGCATAAAAAACTTCCAAAATTTGCATAAACTTAATATCAAAAACCATTTAGAGCTGATTGGTTCTCGGTTAACGTTTGTTAGGCGCTTCAAAACAACTGTCCAAGCCCGTCAATACAAGATGAAATTAATCAACTAGCTCACATGAATTATAAAGTAAGCCGCGACAATCCGAGGTCAATTCTGATAGTGATGCATCATTATCAGACAATTTTTATCAATCGCCCATTTTTATTCTTCGCCCATTTTCATGAGAATTTCCAAGTATGTTCATCCCGAACGGATATTCCCCTCAAAAGAAAAAGTTACAATTTATTTTAACTATCTTGGAACAAATTTAATCACAGTTAACAGTCCAATCTTTTGACAGGAAGCCTAAAACTGAAACACAATCTACAATATCAAGCTAAACAGAGAATCCGGTATGTTTATTCACCATAATCTTCCTGAAAATTTTCTTAAATAACCATTAAAATCAAGGTTATTCGAATTCATCAGCCAACATTTTTACACGTAAAGCGACACACTGCAGAAATAAGACCGTTTTGTAGTGCTAGAGTGGCACGGGACGACAACGACGACGACCATGATGGGAAAATTCATGATTTTGTTTTTCTGGCGAGACAGAGGCTTGAGATATGACTATCTACCGTAACCAAGACAATCTCAAACATTATGTGGTTTATGAGAACTAGCGTAGACTTTGGGCATGAAACGCTCTTGCCTTCAAGGTTTAGAATCGTTCCACAAAAAATGCTCCTTTTGGCATGCAATACATTAATCAAAGCAAGACCTAATCTTGTTTTCAAACTTCATTGATGATGAATAAAGCTCGAGTACATAAAGTTCTAGTCTAGACTGACATACATGCCGTATTGTGAATTGAGGCGCACAACAGAAATCTCACATACACCTCTAGTTATAACATCAATAACGTATTGGTGTGCGTGGTCATTGATTCCTGCTTCTTCTGTCACCAGGGTCTCCCTCCCACCCCAATGGTCTCCACTCCCCAACTACCAGGGTCTCCATCCCCCTCCCCCGCTACCAGGGTGTCCCCTACTCACGCCCTCAGCTGCAGGTGACTCTGCTGCTCCACTAGCACCACCTCGGCAGACGTGACACAGCCGCTGCATGCGAGGCAGTCGCTGAGGCTGATAGTCGCCTTCTGCAGAGCGGGGGCACTGCTCCCCTGTGGCAGCACAGTTGACAGTATTTTATAGTTTCATACAATACATTAGTACTGAAAAGTAATTAAAAATACAATATACTTTACATCATTACTACAAATCAATTAATAATACGATATAGAGTGCCTTTAAAATGAAAGTAATAGTACAATGTACATCAAAACACAGTATAAAAACCAACGTACGTGCACCTTACAATGAAAAAATGAGGCTTTATATGCTGATACTTTAATCGGTGTTTATTTCAATAAGCAGCTATTAAAACGTTACAAGACACGACATGTACAGCTGTGAGCAGTGAGTACATAGAAAATAAGGTCATTGACTAGCTGCTATGGTCCTCAATATACATGTGCCTGGAATAGAACATGACATTATTATTATATCCTTACATGAATATTCCCTGCATGAATATTCAGGGAATAAACGACTGCCTGCGTGAATGATCACGGAATAAATGACTGCCTCTATGAATGTTCACGGAATAAATGACTGCCTCCATGAATGTTCAGGGAATAAACGACTGCCTGCATGAATGTTCAGAAAATGAATGAGAACTTGCATGAAATTCAGCTAGCAAGACCTTCTGAGACGTAACTCACAGGACCTGTTGCAGCGTCGTCGTCAAGGCGGATGACGCCCCTAGTGTTAGGGGTAGAGTGAGGACTGCTCTTCACAGGCGCTGTCGTCACGGGCTTGATGCACTCCTGACGACAGACATTAAAAACTCAGCACAAAATGCTTAAGCAGGATAAGTAAAAAAAGTAACACGAATAAAGCAACAAAGTTGTCCACGATCAAGTCTTTATCTGAGAGTGGAGATAAGTTTCTGGAGTTCAGAAAAATGTTTTAGAATATACCTCATAGTGATATCTGATCACTCTTCAGTCCCAACCCCCAGACATCTTTCAACTCCAATCAGACATTAAATTTCTTTGTCTAGTGTCTTACTGGGAGTGAGCGCCTGAGGAAGTAAGAAACCGTCAAGGAACCCAACAGAAGAAAAGGCAACTAAAGGCAGAATGAATTAAATAGTTTGTATTTAAACTTCTGAATATTCAATAAGTTGTTGGTTCTTCTTTCTTACGCTCTCGTCTTGAAGTCGAGTACTGACGTGCTGACATTTTGCCGTGAGAGAAACTTCGACATCGAGTTGGAGTATGTACAGTTTTTGGCAGTGCATAGATTGTTTGCGCCCCTTCTGTCAGCAGACAGTATGGCTAGTTTCTTCCTTTTTCGCTCTGCTGTTGACCGAGTGGAGTTCTTCAGGCGAGGACAGCTCTTGGTGGAGTTGTTGACTTGGACCGGGGCCGCTCACTGGCTGTTTTGAGGTCGCGGCTCACAGTATGCTAATCCTACGAGATAGCATTTGTTGTGCGAGCCAGGCAATTAACCACCTTCAAATCTCACACGCTCCCATATCCACAGACTGGTACAGTGGTTTAGTGCAGAGCGTCTAATGCTTGTGATGAACCGTCTCCTTGGACGGTTCAGTCCCAGGTTCGAGCACTGTACGGTTCACGCAGCACTGTATTTCTTTTGCTTGCAACGGGGGAAACCAAGTTGACTATTGGTCATTAAAAAGCTCTTCTAGAGACCCTACACTTCAAGTGAGACTACAGAAGGACCGGAACAATGTCAGAGAGTTCCATCATTAGTCTTAAGATGTTAACATCAAGAATTGAGAAACCGATGACAATACTCGTACTGTAACCTACATAAAAAATAAAGTTTATTTCTTTGAATATACACCACCGCTCACAACGTGTAACTGGAAAGGATTTGAAAAGCAGAGTAATTTTTGCATTCGGACACACCTGAGAAGGAGTGATGAAATCGTCCAGGTCTGTGAGCCTGAGAGCGCTGCTGAAGCCCGCCATGTGAGCACCTTCACGTCGCGAGGATGTCTTCAGAGTAGTGCTGTGCCGTGGACGGTCGATCTACTTATGCAAAACCTATCAATAAGTCAGAGAATTTTTGAAGCGCAAAACCTATTCATAAATCGGAGAAATTCTAAAGAGTAATACCTTCTATTAAATCAGAGAAATTTTGAAATACAATAAAGATTGAAACCTAAGAAACTCTGAAACTTAAGCAGAAACAATAAATAACGAACTCGAATTTATCTATTGAACTACAAAAACTGGCGAGTTATATGAAAATATTCGCAAATCACATTACAGGAATTTGAGGTTCCTTACTCTTTTGAACCTTAACAGTTCATCCATACATTTCATACGCGTTTACTCTGCTCTTATTACTTTATAAGAGCAGTTACAGTTTTTTACTTTAATTTACTTCTCAGGTCTCCACATAAGTTACACGTACACAAACTACTTAATGCTTGCATTATAGTTTGAAATCTCCCACCAATTTAGGTATACCCATGTCCAGTTTTCTTGCTCTACTTCATTTACAACATTAATCGAGGCAAGTATTTGAAAAGTCTGTTTACTTGGACAATAGCACTCATTTTACGTTGAGAGCCAACATTAAACTTACTATCGACACCTGCCTTGATTTTACATTTGTACCTTCATCCCAACTATACTCGTTTTACCTCCATGCCCCCACTACAGAGTCGCTTGACACTCGTGACTCCTTGCCCTTCAATAAACCAAGTATGTATTTGCAGTTTTTTGGTGTTCGCTCGTAGCCCTCCGATCGAAGGACTGTGGCTTCCCTGAGAAACGCAGGGCTACTTCGTGGTTAGGTTAGGCTACATATATAGTACAACTATATGTGTGTACCTCAAGCTGTGAAACCTGCCCAGATAAATTTTTAACAAGCCAAATCCTGCTCATAAAATGTTCGACGAGTCATAACCTACCCAGTGATCTGCTTAAGCTAAAGCCTGTCCAGAAAAATTCTTGACGAGCTCAAACACGAGTGTACTGCTCAGGAGCCCAGAGATCGCAGCGACTTCTCTTAGACCCCGCCTCTAGTGACTCTCCAGAGCAAGAAGCGGTGCCCCCCTTGAGGTTCAACTTACTATTTTCATAACAGAGAACATTTCGTGATATGCTGATGAAGCTGCTGAATGCCTTGCTTTATTTTTATTAAGTGATTAAAAACAGCACAAGGAAACTATCGTTTTGCATCAATGCAATGAACGTGCTACACTTGATTTCCTTGGGCGTTCTTTCATTCAAGTCTTTCTAAATTTATTTTGAATACGATACAGAAATAATCACCGAACCTTCATTAAAGAAGACGCACATATTTTAACAAGATTTTAATACATTTTAAATAGTTATAACAAGTATAGGATGCAGTGCTTTCAAGCACTATCTAAATTTACCACTGTAGCAATGAGTTAAAACTCTGGACATCCTACTATCGACAGGCTTTTATTCCAACAATTCTTACATACACAGCGGATAAGAATCTTATTTATCAATACCTATACGTCTGTCCAAGGAACGTCTATACCCTCAGAAGTACAAACGAAGCTAATAAACGATGCGTTTGGTTTCCTTGCCTAGTAACTAATTTGCTGCAGAGTAGAACTGAAGATTAATTACGCTTCTGTATTCAGTGAATCAAGCAATGAACTAGGGTTGGTAACAATACTACTAGTGCATCCGGAGTGCAGCAAAATGAGACATGTGTAGGCTTGATAGAAGCGAATTACAGAAGAGCAAAAATTATTTACTTATTTTCGAAAGCTCATAAAATGCCATTTTATTTTCGAAAATAAAAGCTCATTTTTCGTTTTTTACCTCATTTTTCTATTATTGAAGCTATGAATCTGTCAGATAATTTTGCCTCACCATGTGTAAGCAAAATAAGTGAGGACTGGAGAGTCACTGGATTATTTGTGCATGCCCTCAGCAGACTCAGAGGGAACATCAGAAATAGTAATCTAAATATAGATTATGCCCCGTCACTAATCTCATCACAAGAGTAGCCGGATAACTAGAGTCGCATTAGTTAAAACAATAGAATAGAATGAGGCTATAGGAACGAACCTTCTGGCCCATTCTTGGGTCGGATAATTACTTCGATAATTATTCGGTTGTTTACCCAATCTCACTTCTAATACACCAGAACCTAATAACACTTCCAATAAATAACTGCTTTCACCTTGTATTTAATCGCTCACTTTCATAAGTATTAGCATTAAATGCTAAAGCATAAAAGTTCAATCGAAATAGTCTTCAATATCTATGTCAGGGTCGAGCAGATCCTCCCCGTAGCTGCTCAGATCCATCTGGTTAAGGATGAGGTTTTCAAAAGTTTCCTCGAGGTCTGTCTCACCAACAAGGAGCGCCCCCTGCATCTTGCCGGCCTTCATGACCACCTTGATGTACTCCATGCCTGCCAAGAATATATGTTCACATCCTGACGCTGCGAGTAGAATTTATGTGCGTGTACATCCTGACTGCAAGTAGAATTTATGTACGTGTACATCCTGACGCTGCGTGTAGAATATATGTTCACATCCTGACGCTGCAAGTAAATTACCCAACAAGAATACAAATTTATCCCAATAGCGGCTGATTGGTCTTAAATATTCTCAGTGAGATAGTGACGGAAGTGTTAAAAAAGTTTTTAGAAATAAATATTTTCGCACAGATTTATTACCCGGTGTTTGTCTACTGCGCTGATAACTCTTTCTTCTTGAGAATTTCACGCGAGGGAGCAAATGAAGCACCAACGCAACAAACAATAGAAGTACAGTAAGTAATAGAAACACAATAGGTAATAGAAACACAATAGGTAATAGAAGCTCAATAGGTAACAAATTTACAATAGGAAATAAAATTCAATAGGTAATGAAGTTACAATAGATAATACAGTCACAATAGGTAATAACGTTATAATAGGTAATAGAGCTTAAGTTCGCTATTATCAGATTTATAGTCATTAATGTTCCACGCAAGATCAAATTTTGTCAAACATTCCTTATAATTTTCCCCTAACATTGTCTTTCAGATCAACATCTTCCAAGAACCATCCAATTCGGACCGAAATGTATACTCAGTAGCAAAATACATCAAGTTTTGACGTACCTCTGGTCATCCTGAGCAGCATCTCATATTGTCCATTGAGCTTCTGGCCATTGTAGAGGCCCAGCATGACGACCTTGTGTCCGAAGAACTTGGTAGCATGCGTGAACAGCTCAAAACAGAAGTCCTGGTAGATATGCTCGCCAGACACGGACGACCACATGCACTTAGCTGCGTACGAACCCATCTGGCGGGCCTGAGTCCACAAACGCATCTGTGTGCACAATGAGGAGGGTAGAGGCCTTAATCCAGAGAAGTCAAATTAGAATGAGGAGGGTAGAGGCCTTAATCCAGAGAAATCAAATTAAAATGAGCAGAGTAGATGCTTTAATCCAGAGAAATCAAATTAAAATGAGCAGAGTAGATGCTTTAATCCAGAGAAATCAAATTAAAATGAGCAGAGTAGATGCTTTAATCCAGGGAAATCAAATTAAAATGAGCAGAGTAGATGCTTTAATCCAGAGAAATCAAATTAAAATGAGCAGAGTAGATGCTTTAATCCAGAGAAATCAAATTAAAATGTGCAGAGTAGATGCTTTAATCCAGAGAAATCAAATTAAAATGAGCAGAGTAGAGGCTTTAATCCAGAGAAATCAAATTAAAATGAGCAGATTAAAGGCTTTACTCCAGAGAAGTCAAATTAAAATGAGCAGAGTAGAGGCTTCAATCCAGAGAAATTCTAAAATGAGCTGCGAAGGGTCTAATCCAGAGAAATTATCCTAAAATCTCTAACTCATGGGTCTTACATGCAGTTATCCATATGAACTAAATAGCGTTTCTTCACCCATTAAAAGGTTCAATTAAGCTTTATTTGAGGTACAACAAAAGAATGACAAGCTGCGACCATTGAAAAAACAAGGCTCACAAATTTAGGTCATACAACACGTTCAGACCGTAAGTCAGCCTAGCATGTTGAGGACTACAAGATCATATCATTGAATATTATGAATAATTATATACGCTTTGTACACCATGTCATCGGTGGGTACCTAGTGGCAGTGGAGTGGTAAGTTCACCTAGCCACTACAGAACACACTTACCAGGCTACTACTAGCTAACCTACATCAGATTGCCAAGCTTTCCAGCCAGAAGCCATAATAACAACAGTTAAATTTTAACGTCCTCTTCTTTCTAGATAGATTTTATAAATAACAGTTTGTCTTAAAATGATTAAATGCACACTTGTTACAGAAATTTAAAGAAGTTAAATAATTTCGAGTTTAAATAAGAAACACACAAACTCCAGGTAGCAGGAAACTTCTGTATGCCTAAACTTAGGCATTCAAAGACAGCAGGAGTGCACAGCTGCATACATTGATTGCAGGGGCTCGACTGACTCTTCTCCCTGCCGGTGTTCCCTCTATGCACAGGAAATCACACAGGCGACAGATATTAGTGCGTATATGTACGTTACGCAAAAGCACGCACAGAGGCTCTTACACGAACAACATCAATTAGCAAGAACACAAATTCACCTGATGCCAGTGCGTAGCCCACTGCCATGACGGTGTACACACGTCCCCTGCAGCGTACACGTCAGGCACAGTTGTCTGCATGTCTTCCTCCACACACACTCCTCCGTCAGGAGCGAATGTGAAGCCGTCGCTCTCTGCAGGAAAAATTTAAATCATTTAAAACACCCACATTGTGTAAGGAAATTCTTACCCACCCTGTTTGGTTCCCCCGGAAAACTATAGAGTAATTAATCCGTCAATTATTAGTTTTTTTTAAGTTGATGTTCTTCTTGCTACACAATTCTAGAACAGCTCACGCAACTCACCAACTAATGCTAAAAGGACTTCCTCCAAATGTGAAGAGGATAGACCAATCGTCACTCAAGAGTACAAAATTTAAACAAAAATTTTACTGCATTACTTCCTTTCTAACCACTTTACATATTTTCTAAACTATCATGGTAATGGCAACTAACAAATACCCAGTGAGAACATTTTAGAAACTTCAACATGATTTGGTACCTTCGAAGAACGATTACTGAAAAGCCTTTCACGAAAAATACCGGCAAAATCAGTCATGGGATACAATTCGTGTCTATTCCCATATCATATATAATAATGATGCTAGCTGATAAAGATTACTTGTTACAGATAATACAAATATGCCACCTCTCTTGAATTATTTCATTATTTCTGACTGGTGGCATCAAGAATTTCTATGGAATGTCAGCTAATAATTAATTAAATATGAATTTAAATATGCCATATCTTTTTATGTGCACCTACACATTACTTCTCAGAAGGGTCACAGATAATTACAGTAAAGCTATGAACAGAAGGTACTATACACATAAAGGCAGGCACTGAGATACTATAAAATACAAAACTGTGCCTCAGAACGGCTGTTAAGAAAGCAAAGCTCACCCTTCAAGAGACGAGTGTTGGGGGTGACACCAATGGCAGACACGACAAAATCACAGCCGTAGATGAGGCCGTTGCTCAACTCCACATACACTGGCCACTGCTCTGCCTTTGCTGAAAAACAGTATCATCACAATCATAGAAAAGAACGGTAAGAATCATAGAAAAGAAAGTTAAGAATCATAAAAAAGAGAGGTAAGAATCATCATAAAAAATCGATGGTACCAATCATAATAAAAAATGAATGGTAAGGATAATAATAATAAAAAAGTCACAATCATAATAAAACTGGATGGTAACAATCATAATAGAAAAGGATGTTAACAATCATCATAAAAAAGGAGAGTTTTATAGCAACCAAAATAAAGAAGGATGGTAACAATCATTATAAAACAGAATAATAACTATCATAATAATAAGCCTTGCATCCACTTGTGCAGTTTGTTTCAAAATTAACAAAAAAATTAGTTTATTATAGATTAATACCTCTAATTAAAGATAGTTTACTCAATATTAAATTAACCTGAAGATATACAAGTTCTTACCTGGAAGCTAACCATCTTAACCCTTTCGCTCCTAATGGGTTATTTTTGTCCCAATAATAATTTTTAAGTACTAAAACGTATTTTTCTAGCGCTAAAATGGCTTGGGATGGGACAAATCAAGGTTATATCGAAAGAGGAAGTTGCCAGCTGTATGATATACCAGTTTTCGTGCTCAATCTTTGTTTAGTGCGTGTGTACACAGCGTCAAGGTAGGTGGTATGTCTCAAGTAGGTGGTACTGTTGGGACACTTTTGTCCCATGCCTGATAAGCATATTTAACGGTTGCAATAACTAGAGATATTGGTTGAGGTGGTTTATGAGTGTCATATGAACAGGGAAATGTTGCAAAACAAACAAAATTTTGACTGCGCAAAAGTCGGAGCGAAAGGGTTAACCTGTCTTGACCAGGTGGCTACATTATAAATTTACTGCTCTTAAAGCAATTATTTTTTGAAGTTTATTGCTGCAAAACATTATTACTTAATTGTCAAACCTGAGCAATAATCTTACATCTTGTGCCTTAAAAAATTAACTTAAGAAGGCAATTTAATAGCTTTGATTGCTCCACTTCAGTAGCAAATTCGTTACTTTTGAGGTGGAATTTCCATACTACACTAAAAAAGTTTTATTTATTAAAATGAAATATTTTCTATAGTACAACCTTGTCCAGAGGAATCTGTAGAGATTTTTTCTCCTTTAGTGAGTCTGGAGAGCAGCTCAGGAGTGCTGTGGAGTGTAAGAGGCTCATGTAGTGCCACCACCTCAACCTCCGTCACCAGCTGCACTCTCCTCCTGCGCAGAGACTCTGCATCCTGGCATGCCCTCAGCCCTCCACTCACATCCAGCCCTTCATGCCAGTCAGGACCCAGAGCTCCCCCAACAACTGCTCCATCTCGATTTTCCTTTATCTAAAAATGTTTACACAGAATGACAGAGTAAAATCTCATTTTTCAAAAACGATGGTTAATGGTTATACATTTCATCAAAATAACTTGATACCAAATATTCACATATGTAAGACAGATACAACATAAAGTATAACTGTTTGAAAACTTTTAAATTTATAATTGTATGAAAGCAGGCTTCATGTGAAAGCCTCCCCATTTATTACTTAATTCTTGTGAAAGTTTAAACTTTTTTCTGGTTCTAATAAAAAGTGATAATGAAGGTCTCAAAAAACTGATTTTGCACAAACATTTCATTAATAGAATTTATGCTCACCAAACAAACAAACAAAAAACTCACATTTTGTGTTGAAACGAGTCAATTTTCACAATAATATTCCATTCTGTTACAAAAATTAAGTAATTGTCTCGTCTGACTATTCTCGTCAACAAAAAATTGCATATATTAATGATAGTTTTAATTCTTTGTCAATTTGCTCATGGTAAGTGATACAAAAATTTGAAATGAAATACAAAATGAAACTATACATTATTGATTTCTTTGACCAGTGGTCTTTTGATGAGTGATCTTTTTAACCAAAATATAAGATGAAACAATGATTAAAATTTCTATTTCCCTTAAAGATAGTATTTTTTGTGTATTGGAATAAGGACATTTAGGTATACAGAGTATTGAATAATTATCATCATATTCATATGTAAAATGACTTCTTTACACCAACATTTGAACTTATTTAGAATTTTTGTTCATTAACAAAATCATGTTCTTCAGGTATAACATTTATTATACTATCTAAAGATTTCAACAAAAGGATAGCTATTTTAGAGTTGCATAAGGTGGAAAAATCTTCAATGGACATATTGCTCATCTGGAGAATGTTGAAGTGATCCAAAAACACTGGACATGTAAAGAATGTTTCATTTTTGAAATGAAAACACCTCAAAGCTAGTATAATTCATCAGGAAAAAACTCAAAAGAATTCCATAGTGATCCTTCACAAATCTGGCAAAAAAAGGGAATGTGTCCATCAAAACCATGACCACCATTCTACACAACAACTTGACAACCACTCCTAACAAACTTCAGAAAAAACAGCTATTATCTGCAAAACCTGTGGACAAATATCTTGCAAAAGAAGAAATCCTTCCCTTTTCTATCAGCAAAGGCATGCTACCAAACTTTATGCCCAGTGATAAAAACAAATTTCAAGTCCAGGAAATATTTTATGTACAAAATTATCTATTGTTATTAGAGACTGGTAAAGTTAACACCCTGGTTGTCCCTCAAAGACATGGTGTGTCACCAGTGATATTTTAGACTGTGATCACTGAAACCAGAACAACTCCACTAGGTTTAGTCAAAAAAGGAGTTAAATTTAAGCAAGAATATTACTGCAATATTATTCTTATAGTCATTGTTGCCATGGGCCAAAGATTCTTTTTAAAAAATTGCTTGTAGTCATTGCAGCAAGACTTTGCCCCCTCCCACAAAACTAAGAAAACACAAGAATGGTTGACATCCAATGCTTTCCACTTCATTTTGAAAGAAGAATGGCCTCCATTACCAGACCTAAACCCTCTCAATTACAGCATCTGGTTCATACTGGAAAATAAACTTTCAATGACACAAAAATTTGGAGGCACTGAAACCAAAACTCAAAAAGAAATTGGCCAAAATTCCTTAAAAACTTATTCATAACTGAAACAGGTCATTCTTTAAGCATCTTCACCTTATTACCAATGCAGACTGAGGATATATTGAGCAAAATGTATTAATTTCCAACTATTACATGTTTAACTACTGTCCCTATTTTCTTTCTTTTGCATTTGTTTGTTTAATAAACAGGGGTTCTAAAATAGTTAACATTAATAATTGAACACCCTGTATAACATGTGTTCCAAATAATTACTCACCTGAAGATTGTCAACTGTATATTTTCTTCTTTTAACAATAGATTTTTCTTTAGAAGTTTTATCTTTGGCCAGCTCAGGCTTGAAAAATTCTGCGGCTCCAGGGTCGATAAAAGCAGCCGTAAACCACGAATCTTTCACAGCCCAGATAATTTCAATGCCTAAATAAGAAAGCAAAGATTATTAAGTAACAGTAGCACTGTGGATGGTTTATTTAGGTCCAAGGTATTAAAAACAAATTCATTCTCTCTGAGATACTTCAACAACAATGTACTCAATGAATAATTTTAATAATTGCATGTTTATTATATTGTCCAAAGAATCCTTTCTAAAGAAAAAGCTAGCAATAAGCTACTAGAATCCATATTGGATGTATTAATTCCACCAACCTTTGCCAAGAAAAAGCTAACAATAAGCAGCTTACCTGTCACTTCATATATCATTTCAGTAGCAATGCCTCCATTGCCGACCACAACAATGCGGGAAGCATCAGTAATTCTCTGTTGGAACTTTTGAACAGACTCTGTATCCCTGATGTAGAGGACATGCTTGTGCTCAGGAAGGAGTTGCTTAGGGAAGGCACCAGTGCACACACACACCTTGTCGTAACTGATGGACTCCCCTGAGCTCAAGATAATGCACTGAAACAAAACGTATGTAACAATAATTAGGGCGTACAAGAATCACACAGAAAAATTAACCAAAATAGCCAGATTTTATAATATATAATACTATTGTGTCTGTAAGCACTTCCATAAGATTTTGATGCACTAAAATTATTTAATCTATTTTCTCATATCAATATTTTTAAGAGGTTTCACTACAATTGTATGAATTGTCAGGATTAAAAATTTATTTTAAGCCTTTCAAAAAGCAAAGCATGCATCCTTAGCCTCGTTAAAATCTCAGAGCAACATTGTCTACCAGTTTTGTGGACAGAAGATGTAAAACACCAATATATTATAGTAAAATAGAAGTAAATTTCCAATTAAATATTTCCTATGATATCATAAACATGTATTTGAACATAAAATTCTATGAATGAAAAAATTTAGAAAAAGATATTAAGTATTCAAATATTAAGAGCACTATCTAATGAATGGCAATACTTTCATTTAATTTGTATTCCAAACAAATTTAAATAATTACAATTTTAGAAAAGCAAACATGAAGCCCTTCAAACATTACAATCTTACATCTTGACATTATGTAAAATATCATAAAATAATATATGTTAACTATCAATTAATGATTACATTTTCTGTAAAAATAGGTATTCTAAAACTTGAACTTTCTTAGTTTAGTATAAATTTCTGAAAAATAAATTTAATACATTACTATTAACATAGTTGCAAGCAAATTTAAAAATTCCTTGACTTTAAAAATTTTGTCAAATAAATAAAAGGTGACAGGCACATTACCTTTTTTTTAGGCTGAATAGACTTCACTTGTGCAGGTTTGACAGAGACAGAAGGGCATATCTGTTGCAGGTAGGAATGATGCTTGTCTTCCACATCAAAGACATCGATGGATTTGGAGAGGTGCAGCACATTAGTGACAGCTTTAATGAGGTCAGATCCAGAGATCAATACTGTAGAGTTCTCTCCATCAACTATTTCAAGCTGTGAAAGCAAGAAATAACATTTTTAAAATTAAAAATACATGAAAATCAATAATCACAATCCTTAGGGATTTTGACCTTTTAGAATATTTTTATAACACTGACTAAAAGCTTATGCATGTAAACTTAAAAATTTCAAAGCATAATTTAGAAGTGGTGACAGTGCTACAATTATTGCAAGAAAATTATCAAACACATATACAAGGTAATTAAATCTTGAGAAATATGCACAAATATAAAAAGAATTTGCCCATAAAATGAGAAAATTTAATTATATGAAAATTAAATAACAAACCTAGAAAAGAGCTGAAAATTATAGTCAATCTCTATGCACTGTGCATGAACTATTAAGTTTATTTGATTGAAATTAGTTCACTTTGATTATGTCTATTTATTTATATCTTAGTATTACAATATTATTTGATTCAAAAACTGATAGTTAAAACAAAAGTTATCTTTAATATTTTTCCAATTAAATAAGTTGGTTTGCTACCACCAAGAAAGATGTTTTACTCAAATTTTTGTGTTAAATAATTGAAAAATAAAAATTATGCATTTATAAAGAATATATATATAAATCAAAATGTATAATTACAATGAGATATTTTCATTTATTCAAATGTTTGTTCAGCATAGAATTCAGAATTTAACATTTCATATTCTATAATTCCCAACTTATGTCTAATTTTTAGCTAAAACATAAAATCAACACAAATTGTGAATAGACCTAAACAAAAATCATGTATTACAAAATATGTTCATTTCACAGCATTTTTTAAATTTTTGGACACAGAACAGATATAATCTTCAACTATTTATTATTTAATTCAATCATCAAAATAACTTAGTTTAAAGAAAATTAATTTTATTTCATTGATACCTCAAATTCAATAATTTTAAAATTATATACAAACTAATTTGAAATTCCCATTACAAAACTCTACCACAACTGAAACAAAATTTTAGAAATTGAAATCTTGACAAATATTTTAATAACAGGATTTACTGATGAAACATTTGAGGCAGCAAAATAATTTTCAAGTACCATACCAGTGACACATTAATTGTTACTAGCAGAACCTGTGGAAATTCCACAGGATTAGAATTATATTTAATCAACAAATATGTTTTAATAAAACCAACACTTTTCTGGATAGCATGTAGAGTCTCATTCTATTGTGAGCAGCTTCCAATGTTCGCTCCATTGTGTAGTTCTAAGGCTATAACTGGCACAAGTATTACTTAAACATGAAGAAAAGTCACTGATACTATCAAGACTTATGACAGATTTGTATAAAGATACAGATTTCTGATTAAATATGTCTTAATAATTAGGAAAAGTTCATATAAAGTGTCAAACATATCAATGCATGTAAAGGCCATCTTTTAATGTTACACTGAAGAATTCAGTAGCTATGATACTGCAAACTCAACAAAAGCATAACAGACAGACAGATTAACTACCTAAGGAAGGAAGGAACAAGGAGAATATTATATAGATAGACACATTTATATACACTATTGTAAGAATTTAAAATAATAACACTTCAAAGTCTGTTGTTCATCTATAATTTAATAAATCATATACAAATTCAGCACGAATTACTCAGCCAGTGCACAATTTTGTAAATTTCATTTTCAGTGCATGTTACTTTAGCTATATAAAAATTTATTAATTACTTACATGTTCAGCACAAGTAACTCCAGCAATTCCTCCACCAATAATTGCATACTTAAAGTGTTGAAATTCTGATGCTGCCATTTAATTTACTCATAAAATTTATTTCATTTGCACTTTAATATCAATATATTCTTCAATTGATGATCTGTCCATAAAAGTTACATGTTAATTGGGATATATTATGATAGAAATAGGTTTCTTACTAGCTGATCAAAAGAAATGCAGTGAATTGGAAATTTCAGTAACTTTTGTTTCTGTTCAGAGTATTCTCTTAATCAGCATAGGGAACCTTAGACTTAGATTGAGGGCCAGCGTTTGGCTAGGGCCTTCAATTCCCTCCAATACACACGCACATACAACAGAATGGCATCCCCGAGTTTTTCTCCTGTGAACCAGGGTCGTCCAAACTAATTCCTCTGGGGCCATCCTGAGCCATTCCATGCAAATAGACCAGCTAATTGAGGGCATCACTGGAAGATCCAGCTTGTCACAGACAGCCCCTCATGCTTAGCAGGTAGTCACATTGAAGAAAAATGCCTATTCAACATCCCAACCGTCAGACAACAGAACATACAGCTATACAACTATAGCTTAGACTTAGACTTAGACTTAGATCGAGGGCCAGCGTTTGGCTGGGGCCTTTGTAACGGCCTTCAATTCCCTCCAATACACACGCACATATAAGGCCTATACTTCTTCTTCTTGTTTCACTTTTATTGGAGCTTCGGAGATAGGTCCATGCAGCTCCACGCCTTCAGGGATGTTTTATTGATTTCTGAAAATTAGCCCCCAGGCTGAAAACGGATACAAGAGGTTTTTCTGGGTAGTTCCACTTGGAGATTCCATTCACTTCTCTGAAATGTTGCAATTTTTAAGAAATTTCAGATGGTTTTAATTTTCCTTATGGATGTTAAATAGTTAGCAACTATT